>JADRCD010212703.1:0-48737 GCA_019843815.1 Montemys delectorum
TCTCCATCTATGGTAATTGAGAGTTTTGCTGGATATAGTAGCCTGGGTTGGCATTTGTGTTCTCTTAGGGTCTGTATGACATCTGCCCAGGATCTTCTAGCTTTCATAGTCTCTGGTGAGAAGTCTGGTGTAATTCTGATAGGCCTGCCTTTATATGTTACTTGACCTTTTTTCCTTACTGCTTTTAAAATTCTTTCTTTGTTTAGTGCATTTGGTGTTTTTATTATTATGTGTCAGGAGGAATTTCTTTTCTGGTCCAGTCTATTTGGGGTTCTGTAGGCTTCTTGTATGTTCATGGGCATCTCTTTCTTTAGGTTAGGGAAGTTTTCTTCTATAATTTTGTTGAAGATATTTGCTGGCCCATTATATTGGGAATCTTCACTCTCTTCTACACCTATTATCCTTAGGTTTGGTCTTCTCATTGTGTCCTGGATTTCCTGGATGTTTTGGGTTAGGAGCTTTTTGCTCTTTGCATTTTCTTTGACTATTGTGTCAATGTTTTCTATGGTGTCTTCTGCCCCTGAGATTCTCTCTTCTATCTCTTGTATTCTGTTGGTAATGCTTGCATCTGTGACTCCTGATTTCTTTCCTAGGTTTTGTATGGTCAGGGTTGTCTCTCTTTCTGTTTTCTTTATCGTTTCTATTTCCATTTTTAGATTCTGGATGGTTTTGCTCATTTCCTTCACCTGTTTGATTGTGTTTTCCTGAAGATCTTTAAGGGATTTTTGTGTTTCCTCTTGAAGGGATTCTAGCTGTTTACCTGTGTTCTCCTGTATTTCTTTGAGGGTGCTATTTATGTCTTTCTTAAAGTCCTGTATCATCACCATGAGAAGTGATTTTATATCTGAATCTTGCTTTTCCAGTGTAATGGTGTGTCCAGGACTTGCTATGGTGGGATAATTAGGTTCTGAAGATGCCAAATGACCTTGGTTTGTGTTGTTTATTTTCTTACGCTTCCCTCTCCCCCAACCCCCACCCCGCCATCTGGTTATCTCTAGTGCTACCTGCCCTTGCTAAATCTGACTGGAACCTGTCCTTCCTGTGATCCTGGTTGTGTCAGAACTCCTCAGAGTCAAACGGTGTCTGGGATCTTGTGATTCTGGGATCCTGGGATCCTGGGCTTGTTAGGTCACCTGGGAGTGGAGCTTCCTCTGGGTGTTGTGGGACTGGCTACGGAGCTTGCGCCCAAGGTCTACTCTGGACACCAGTCCAGACAGACTGGAAGGAACCTTAGTCACTGTGCTGGTGGAGTTACTGTGTACCTGGTCCCCCTGGTCCCAGTTATTCCCGGTGTTGGGACAGATGTTGGTTCCTCCTCACCTCTGATCTTGGGTGTGTCAGAGTGCCTGGGAGTGGAGCTTCCTCTGGGTGTTGTAGGACTGGCTGCAAAGAAGTTGGTTCCTCTTCACCTCTATGTCCAATTTTCTGAGGAACCACCAGACTGATTTCCAGAGTGGTTGTACCAGCTTGCAATCCCACCAGCAATGAAGGAGTGTTCTTCTTTCTCCATAACCTCACCAGCATCTGCTGTCACCTGAGTTTTTGATCTTAGCCATTCTGACTGGTGTGAGATGGAATCTCAGAATTGTTTTGATTTGCATTTCCCTGATGACTAGGGATGTTGAACATTTCTTTAGGTGCTTCTCAGCCATTCAGTATTACTCAACTGAGAATTCTTTGTTTAGCTCTGTACCCCATTTTAATAGGGTTATTTGGTTCTCTGGAGTCTAACTTCTTGAGTTTTTTTGTATATATTGGATAGTAGCCCTCTATCAAATGTAGGATTGGTAAAGATCTTTTCCCAACCCCCACCTTCCACCCCCACCTCACCTGACCTCTAAACTTCCTGGGGCCTCCAATCTCTTGAGGATTAGGTGCATCATCTCTGAATAAACACAGACCCAGAAGTCCTCTACTGTATGTGTGTTGGGGGCTCATATCAGCTACTGTATGCTGTCTGTTTGGTGGCCCAGTGTTTGAGAGATCTTGGGGGTCCAGATTAATTGAGATTGCTCATCCTCCTGTAGGATCACCCTTCTCCTTAGCTTCTTCCAGCCTTTCCTTTATTCAACTACAGGGGTCAGCTGCTTCTGTCCATTGGTTGGGTGCAAATATCTGCATCTGACTCTATCAGCTGCTTGTTGGGTCTTTTCGAGGGCAGTCATATTAGATCCCTTTTTGTGAGTGCTCCATAGCCTCAGAAATAGTATGAGGCCTTGGGACTTCCCCTTGAGCTGGATCCTACTTGGGCTCTCAGTGGACCTCCTCTCCATTTCCATCCCTGTAATTCTTTCAGACAGGAACAATTATGGGTCAGAGGTAGGACTGAGGGATGGCAACACCATCCCTCACTTGATGCCTTGTCTTCATGCTGGAGGTGGGCTCCATAAGTTCCCTCTCCGTACTGTCAGGCATTTCATCTAAGGTCCCTCCCTTTGATTCCTAAGAATCTCTCACCTCCCAGGTCTCTGGTTCATTCTGGAGGGTCCCCCCCAACCTCCTATTTCCTGAGATTGCCTGTTTCCATTCTTTCTGCTGGCCCTCAGGGCTTCAGCCCTTTTCCGTCACCCAATACTAGATCTGGTTCCCCCTCAACACCCCCCACTCCCTCCCTCCTGGCCACTTTCCCTCCCAAGGTCCCTCCCTCCCTCCCCACTTGTGATTGCTTTCTACTTTCTCCCTCACTTGGGCACTTCATCTTGTTGACCTTTTTTAGTTCTGTGAACTGTATCTTGTACTTTTTTTGTTTTTTGTTTTTGTTTTTGTTTTTTTGCTAATATCAACTTATTAGTGAGGACATACCATGCACATCCTTTTGGGTTGACTTACCTCACTCAGGATATTTTCTAGTTCCATCCATTTGCCTGCAAAACTCAGGATGTCCTCATTTTTAATAGCTGAGTAATATTGTATTGTGTAAATGAACCACAGTTTCTGTATCTATTCTTCTTTCTTGGAACATCTAGATTGTTTCCAGCTTCTGGCTATCACAAAAATGGTCACTATGAACATAGTGGAATGCATGTCCCTGTGGTATGGTGGGGCATCTTTTGGGTATATTCCCGAGAGTGGTATAGCTGGGTATACAGGTAGATCTTTTTCCAATTTTCTGAGGAACCTCCAGATTGATTTCCAGAGTGGTTGTACCAGTTTGCAATCCCACCAGCAATGGAGGAGTTTTCCTCTTTCTCCACATCCTCTCCAACATGTGCTGTCACCTGAGGTTTTGATCTTAGCCATTCTGATTGGTGTATGGTGGACTCTCAGGGTCGTTTTGATTTGCATTTCTCTTATCACTAAGGACTTTGAACATTTCTTTAGGGGCTTCTCAGCCATTCTCATGGCATTTGACCAGGTGGGCCCAGCCAGCCAGACTGAGAACCCCTGACTTACAGACAGCATTACAATGACCCATTAGGTTTCTAGTCACCTCTGCCTTGCTTTATGTGCTTTTCTTTCTGTCCTTTATACCCCAGAATCTCATAAAACCCCTTTCTGTTTAATGTTTGAGTCCAGCATCCACTTCAGATGGCTCATAAACACCTGCAAGTCTACAACTCTATCTCCAAGGAAAGTCAACACCTGGCTCCTGCAGGCACCTGCACATAGACAGTCACACACATGTATACATAATCAAAAATACTGTAAATCAAAAAACCAAAAAAAAACAAAAAAAAAAAACAAAAAAAAACCAAAAAACCTAATGTTGCAAAGAGAGTGCTTTGCTTTTCAGGGGCTGAATTGTAAACTAGCCTAACGTGAAGGAAGCCTTTGTTTATCCAGTCCCCAGGGTAGAGCCACAGCGATGAGAAACATGTGATTAAGCTTTCCTCTTCACTTGGGAACAATTCCATGTGATAACACCACCCCATTTTATAGATCTAGCGGCTATGGCCCAGTGAATCTCAGTGACAGTGGGAAACTGGAAACCAGCAGACACAAGCTCTTCCCTAGGTGTCCTACCTCAGTCACTGCTGCTTGTTTTTCAGATTGTTTGGGAGTCTCTTCTCCCGGGACTAGGGGTGAGGTAGCATCTGATCACTTGCCAAGCTGTGCCAGATGCCCATTCCCATCTCTAGACCCCAAATCAGGACTGACTTCTTACCGTCCTGCTGCAGGTCTCTGAATCACCAAATTCATTTTTGCACCATGAGGTAAATTATTTTTAAAAATGTATTTGTTTTTATTTTATGCGTATGAGTGTTTTTGCCTGAATGTATGTCTGTGTGCTGTGTATGTACCTGATGCCCTTGGGAGTTAGAACACATAAAATACCCTGGAACTAGAATAACAGGTGGTTGGGAGTTACCTTGAGCATGCCAAGGATACAACCCAGGTCCTCTGCAAGAAAAACAAATGTTTCTGACCCAGTGAACCCTGTCTTCAGCCCCAGAGGCAAGCATTTATGTTTGTTTGTTTGATTTGTCACTTATTAATCTCTAGTACTCTAGGGGTTGCAATAGGAGGATCCCAAACTGGAGTCCAGCTTGGGCTACACCATAAGTCTGAGGCCAGCCTTGACTGTTGATTTCTCTTGATGTTTCAGAGACTTTGCATTTAGACCTCTAGAAGTCCTTATGGGATTTCTTTGGGGGGTGAAGGTGGGAGGGTGGAGTGGCTCTTTAGGGTTTAAGAGCCATGGAATATATAGCTTTCCTGCTTTTCTGGCCTTTAAAAATACAGTGGGTACTGTCAGGCCTCACCCCTAAAGATTTGATTGTAGTCTTTAGGTAGGGCTCGGGTAGCTATTTTTAAAGTTGTCATGTGATCCTGAAATGTAGCCAGGGTTGACAAACTGAAATCACTGATCCCCTTAATCTCTTACATTGTTTCTCTGATATTTAATTTTGTGTCAACTTGCCTGGGTTATAGGATATTAGTCAAACATTATTCTGGGTTTTTGATAACTTATTTCTTTCTCTATGAGACCTGAATTTGAGTTAGTAGAGATAGCAAAGCAGACTGCCTTCCCTACTACGGATGAGCCTCTTGCAACTCATTGAAGAATTCTCTCCTTGCTGAGTAAGAATAACTCTACATGGAACTTCCCCCATTTCCAGTCCCCCATCTTCAGACTCAAACGAACACTGGCTCTTCTTAGGTCTTGAGTCCATTGGCTTTCAGGGAGGAACTCAAACCAGCAACTCTCCCAGTCTTCAGCTTATCAAGTGGATATCTCAGGACTGTGATTCCAAGAGCCAATCCTAATAGTGACTCACTCTCTGTAGATGTATATTCTGTTGATTCTGTTTCCTTACAGAATCCTGACCAGTATACCTCCTTATCAGAACTCTTCAGGGCATCTTTGCTGTCCTGGAGAGTTTTCATACCTTATATCCTCTAGGGCATCATCAATAAAGCACCCTTAAAACAGAGCTTGACTGGGCATCTCACTCATGCTCCCTAAGACAGGGTAGGTATAGCTCAGCCTGAAGAAGTCCAAGTCCCCACTTATGCTTCCCTTGGTGAGTTTGAGTCCGACTGAGACAACATCTGTGAAATCAAAAGACTTATTATCTTACTACCAAGATAGAGCCTTACTGCAATGATCCCATCCCATTAGTATCAGCACAATTGGTGCTCACTTACCTTGTCCAGTCATCCCTCACAGTGCCTGGAGTTTATTCATTATGCAAGCCAGAATCACTGGGGTCTGAGGCCCAGTAGTGAATAAGGAGATAATTATGTAAGACACAAGAGAAAGGTAAACCAGACTGGGAGGGAAGGGTATGTGTGCAAGTGCTTTCCTGTTCACTCTCCAGGAGCAGGCATGCAACAAGAAAAGTGGCAAAGTCAATGATTAGAAGCCTCATGGATGTTTCTAGAAGAGAACAGGATTAGCTGAGGTGAGAAGGAACTGGGAAGGCCAATCAGATCTTTCTACACTGCACATTTATGACCCATTCTATGGCTGCCAGCCTATGATCATAATGAACATTATAGTTGGAAAGCCATACACTGAAATGACTAATTTTTCATTCAGCATAGGTCTGATTTTAGTCCCATTTAAAATGTATTTGTGGCTCCACTTTTTCCTTTTGAATATTTACATGGTAATACAGGCAAAAAAAATACTTTGTGAAAATAGCCTTGCTTTTTGACCTCCTGAACTAATTTGCCCTAAGTCGCTACCACATTGATACTATCTTAATCAAGTGCAGCAGCCCTTTGGAATTCTGTCCTGCTAATTTCCAGGGCTCTGCTCTCTTGTATGTTGACACAGGAACGATGTCCTTGCATCACCGTTTTGTTTATGCTCTGCCTTTATAAAAGTGGTTTCTCCTAACAAACAAAGCCACAGGAGCTGCTTCAGTTGAGGAGAATAAACAGATGTCAAGGGATCAAAAGCCACTGTGGAAGTTCATGGAGCAGTCCTTTCATCACTAGATCACACTCACATGTTGATGTGTAATGGTTGAAGATGAAAGCGTCAGGGATTCTATTTCATGCTTCATTTTCTGATGATTTTAGTATCTTAATTTTGCCTTAAACACTAAATTAAACAAACCAGGAATACAAAAGGAAGATGTCTTGGCTCGGATGTTGGAGTTCATCCAGTTCCCAAGCAGCCAAAGAAAACCTCTCCCAACCTCTTTTCTAATAACTCGGGTACATGAGAACAAACAGGCAGCCCCCATCCATATTCACTTGGCCACGGGAGCTGTAGAGGCTGCCTAATGACCTGACAAACTTGGCTGTAGACAGAGTTTTAACTTTTTATGGTCAATACTATATAAAGAATAATTTTTGGGAAGGATAATTTTTCTTTTACTTTTGCTCAAATTAAATCATTTCCCCACTTTGGCTAGGTAATGGAGACATAACTTTAACATTATTTTAATAATGTTCAGCTCCATTTATTTATTTATTTTCATGTGGAAATCCACACGACTATGGTTTTAGATTTTTCTGTTCCTACATTCTGCAGAAAAAGGTATAGAAGTGGGCTGTAAGCCATGGTTAATATGGGTTCATCAGTGCCGTCCCCCAAGATGAGCATTTCAGCATATATTCCCTTTGTGGTATTTTTTATAGTGTCTCTTAAGGGGTAGTAGCCCAACTCTAGAAATAGGAACACTGAGAAGGCAGGAAGATGGATGGTAAATCTAAAGTGCTTCTGGCAAATTTTCCAATAATACTGAACACTGGATATTAGGAAGCAAATAAAAGTCTTTGATTCATTCATGATTAGTTAATTTTAGATCCTGAATCCTAAGAAGGTTGTAGCATACCTCTGAAGACAGATAGAATGAAAAAGAAGCTGTGATGTTGTGAGGTAAAGATTAGTGGATCTGCCGGGCGGTGGTGGCGCATGCCTTTAATCCCAGCACTCGGGATACAGAGGCAGGCAGGTGTCTGTGAGTTCAACACCAGCCTGGTCTACAGAGCAAATTGTAGGACAGCCAGGGCTACACAGAGAAATCATGTCTTTAAAAATAAAAAATAAAAAATTAATGGATCCTGATCAACTATCCTGCTCAGAGGGTAGAGTCTAACTGTGGCTGTTGACTTGGATGATGTAATGAGATTCCACCAATGACATGCATAGGTAAGACTGGTATTTTGTGGAGATATGTCTCAACTTTTGGGAAAAATAGACTGTCCATTAATTAGCCTGGACTTATCTTCACTAGGGATAATGAATGCATCCTAACAAAATAAGAACAGACAATTCACTGCTCAGGAAGCTGACCCACATGTTCCCAGATGCTGCTTCCCACATACCGAGAGGAAAAAGTCAGACCTCCTCCTCCTCCTCCTCCCCCTCCTCCTCCCCTTCCTCCTCCCCCTCCTCCTCCTCCTCCTCCTCCTCCTCCTCCTCCTCCTCCTCCTCCCCCTCCTCCTCCTCCTCTTCTTCTTCTTCTTCTTCTTCTTCTTCTTCTTTCTTAAGGAAAACCAAATATACACTCAAATTGTTATTTCTTAAAACAGAAAAAACAAACCTCAAAAATAGTAAATGTTACCAGAACAGTAATAAATAATGACAGACATGCCCATCTTTAAAAACAGGCGTGTTTTAACATTGCGTAATCTACAGCCATGTGCTCAGGCAACCCCTGCGATGACTGAAGACACATTCCAACTGTCATGAGCATACATCAGATTCGAGCCTGCACTGCAGGCTCCAGAACCACAACCAACGTATTGGCAACACACCAGGTCTTCCTGAGAACTCTGTGTCCCCCAAGTTGAGATGACACGGCTGAAATAGTGCGCTGGCTTAGAAACTACCTGGGGTAAAACAACCCTTCAGGAAACCTAATTTTTAATGCTAAAATGGCTTTCCTGAAGCATAGTGACATCGTACATGAAATACAACAGGCTTTCCATGCCAGAGGAGTAATAGCTCATTTCCCCTGTATACCCTGGGCCCTCTTGCCCTTAAGTTTTATTACATGTTTAAGTATACATTGTTGGTTATTCATAGTGCATGAACTTCTGACAGCCTAGAAGGGCCTGTTCATCCTGTGCACTGCTAGCTTTGCCACTGGCAGCAGTTGAGCTGCCTTACTTCGCTTTCTTAGAGCTCACTAGTGCTTTGTTACATAGTCCCAGAGGTTAGCCATGTCAGAATTACCTAGCCTCTCACTCTTCTAGATACCTGTTAATCCCTGGCATCTTGCTTCATATGTCCCTTGCTGACCGCCACACTGAGTGGCACTGGGGATAGATGGAAAACAAACAATCGATCGCCTATGTACTGTATATTCTGAATGCCTCCAGTTACCACCCATCTCCCAGCTCTGTTCTCTGGCTCGGGATAACCTGAACACTGAGCCAAATACTAGGGCTGCTGTAGGTTGGGCTTTTGCTAAGCACTGTAAAGCAGATGAAGTAGATTTCCCAAGTGTTCCATCATAGCCTTCACCCCACATCTATCCCAGGACCCCCTTGTGTGCTGATGGTCAAGGGGGGGAGCATAAACCTATTTACCCTAAGCATTCAACATTGGCTCAAAATTAACAACCCTGCTATGTTAACAGGTAGCAGCACCACAAAGTACAGTTCTTCCAAATACCTATATTTTAGCCCAAATTAAAAATCTTGCAGACAACCTCCCAAGGAGGATAGAGAAAGCTTCAAGAAATGGCAGAGACCATGTGTGTTCCATTTCCGAGTGTCTGAGACGTCAAAGGAGGTCAATAATTATTGGCTAAATGGGTAAGTTAGTGAGTGCCATGATGTGGGAAAGTAGAGTATAGCTCTACTAGATTAGATTGGCTTGACAAGCAGAAATGCCCATTAGCTGGGACTGCGTATGTAGTAGGGCTGCTTAGCAGGAATGAAAAGACGGTCCTATCTGCTAGATTGTCTGGTCTAAATGCAGCAGGCCTGCTCCGCCATTTGGCATCTGTGCCTTTTGGATTGACAATTCATTATGTCCAGCATAGCAGTCAAGACCAACATAGTAGGGAGCTTTCCCAGCTTCAGAGTCTACTGTCCTTTCTCTGGATAGTGCTTCAGGCTTGGGCTTTTTTTGTGTTATCTTCTGGTTGGGTTTCCTTTCTAAACAGTGCTGTTAGTTCCTGACAGAGTAGCCTGCTGTACTTGGGTGGCCCAAGAATGCTTTGGACCTATGCTGCTGTGTCAGATGGGTAACGAGATCAGAGGAATTTGTATGTGTTTACATTAGGATTTGTGTCTGGATTATGACATATAGACCAGCTTTTAATTACTTCTTTCCTTTTACTGCTGTTCAAGTCCATGCATGTTTGGAATCCGGATATAAACATCTCCAGTAAGCTAAGTCACCTCCCTGGCCTTTCTCTTGCTTTTGAACCATTCTAAGTTCAGAATAGTAGCAATACTCACCTTTAATTCCAGCACTCGGGAGGCAGAGAAAAGTGGATCTCTGTGAGTTCGAAGCCATCTTGTTGTACACAAAAATAGAAATCAGCCAGGGCTACATAGTGAGACCCTATGACTCTACCACCATCAAAATAATTCCAAGTAGAGAAGATATGAATATATCCTTGACTGTGACACTATTGTTTCCTGAAAGCCCCAAACTCACTGTGCTTTCTCCTGGCTAGGTGGCATGGTGGTACCGTTTATTTGAATGGACAAATCTTCATTCTTTCATTTCCAGCATTTAAAGTTGCTGAGCATGAAGTATACTGTCTGGTTAAATGAACTGACCAGGTACTCCCAGAAATAAGACTCAGACTCAAAATATATATTTACAATATACCTTGGCCATATAGTTAGGCTCTATTCTGACTAGATCATAACTAAAATAATTCAATTATTTTAATCTACATTTTGTCACATGGCTGTTATCTGTGCTCAAATATATTCGTCCCATCAGCTCTTTCCAACAACCCTCTCACCCTTTTTCTCTCCCAGAATTCTGGACATCCCACTTATTTCTACAACATAAGCCCATGTTGGCAGAAGTCATATTGGGTTGTAGAGAGAAACCCAGTAAGAGAAAAGAAAGTGTCAAATTAGACCCAGTGAAACCCTGAAACCACAGGGATTTGGAGAGAGGTGCATGTTGACTTTGTATTGTAACCAAGATTTGCTGGGTTGTTATCCAGGTACCATTTGTTTCCAAAGGGCAGTAAATTGAGTTTCTTACCCCACACCTGTTGCCTTCCACCTCCCACACACGTGGGCTTTGGGGGTTCTCACTCTTCCAGACCTGGGTGAGAGGAGGGCTGGCTATGATTTGGGTGGGAAGTGACAAGAGACATCGTGGAGGCTGAAGGGAATGCATTCTCCTTTTACAAAGCTGATATAAAAGTAATCTAACCCAGTTGAGAGGCCACAAAGCTCCTTAGCAGTTCTCTGCAGTCACACCACGAGCTCTGGGGCACAGGGGGCCTGTAAATTGCATAGTAATGGCTGGTTCTTCAGTGGGAATAAACATGTGCTTTGAATTTTCCAAGTGAGTCACTCATGCTGCGAGATAAATGCTGATAGCAAGCAGATGTGACATGTGCTTTTCAAGAGTGACAGGAGGGGCACGAGGCAGGGACAACTGGAGGATTGACATCTTTCACATACTTTGAAGGGGTGGGCTAACACTTAATGGGGACTTCTCCTTTAACAAGAAACACTGGGTGGCTGTTGAGTCCCTCCCCCTCTTCTTTCTTTCTATAAGTGGAATCTACATTTTAAGCCTTAAATGTAAACGTGTTCTGGCTCCAATTTGTCAGCCAACTCTAATCGCCTTGAAACTTTATATAAACTCTAGGTGAGTAATTTCCCCAAGTACAGTACCCTTTTGGAATGCATGTACCATGAACTCAGATTAAACTTTTAACCTCACATTTTTCTGGGAAGGATTATTATCTATGTTTTTTATTGTTTAAAAAGGCAATCATAAACCCAAGAACAGTGAGTGCTCTCCAGTGGCTGAGCCTGGTATACTGTCTCCTTTCTTGTGTGTGTTTGGGGACCATCTCTATATTTGACTTCCTAAAAAAATAAATTAGTAGTAGTAGTAGTAGTAGTAGTAATAATAATAATAATAATAATAATAATAATAATAGTAATAATAATAATAAATGCTCAGGCCCAGTGTTTCAGAACTAAAACTATGGGGCACTGACACTCTTGTCTTCCTTATGATGTTCCCAACTAGTGAATGTTGGGAGGGCCCTGTGCCTTTCCCAGTCAACTACAAAATTATGAGTGTCTCCCATCCAAGTACTAACCAGCCATAGACAAAAAAATCTGAATGTCTATTTGCTGATGTTAAGTGGTTGTGTGTGTGTGTGTGTGTGTGTGTGTGTGTACACATACATGTGCAACTTCCTCAGCAGAGCCTGAGCTCTGGCTCCAAGATTGCTTCTGCCTCATTCTAGGCTTTCATTCAGTCCCTCTCCTTCCTCTAGGCACAGGAGAAAGAGGAGTTCGGCTCTCCTCTCATGTTGGGCAGGGCAGAGCAAATATCAGATGCTAAGCTTGACGATGAAGGTTCTCTTGGCAAGCCTGATGCTTCGCTCCCGTGACATTACTCCCCTGCAGTAAACTGAGTTTCTTACCCACACCTGTTGCCTTCCACCTCCCACACACGTGGGCTTTGGGGCCTCTCACTCTCCCTGACCTAGGTGAGAGGAGGGTTGCTTGTGATTTGGGTGGGAATTGGCAAGAGACATCATTTGTGACCTTTGTGAAATCAATTAGGTCTTTAGTATGAGGCATGTTTATTTTGATTGCTGTTTGTTTGTTTGTTTGTTTAAATCTGAATTCATAGCACCAACTTGGAAGCAAGTAGATTGGCTTATTTTTCTAGAATTTTCCCATTATTTGTAGTATATTTTGTTTGATTATTACCAAGATGCATTTGGCATGGCACTGAGGGGCGAAAGATGGCTGGGAACCAAGCATTGGTCCTGCTGCCAACTCACTGTGTGGCCTTTGGCAAGTCAGGGTGTCTGACCTTGCCACAGCTTATCCATTTGGAAATGGGAAGAGCTAGATTTTGTCTTCCTACTGAAACAGTGACAGTCCCATTAATTTTGCTGTGATATTTCAAGGGAAAAAAAACAACACTAAAACAAGAAACACAAATGATCAAAATCCAGTACAGAGAGCTCTGCTGGCTGTGTGAACACCCTCTGCAAACACCCAGGGCAGAGAGCTGTGTTAACTGTGAGCGAGCATCCTCTGCAGTTGTCCTGGTCTGTTTTATTGCAGTGCTCTGTAAATGCTGCGGTACTGTTTTCCTGTTCAGTTACATCATCCAGCCGAAGATTCGCATTCATTCTCTAGTTCTCTCTATGTGTCTCTCCCGCCCCCCCCCACCGTGTGTGTGTGTGTGTGTGTGTGTGTGTGTGTGTGTGTGTGTGTGTATACATATGTACATGCATATATAGAAGTCAGGGATCAACTTCAGGTCCTCATTTCTCAGAAACTCTACCTTAGGTGGTGGTGGAGGTGGTGGTGCCGTTGTTTTCTTTTCTAGTCTTGAAGTTCTTGAAGCATTCTGCCAATGCTTTTCCCAAGTAGCTGGGACAAAAGCACCTGATTTTATTTATTTACTTGTTTTAATTTTTAGTATTATTTATTAAAAGGTACACATTTGTGATGCTGCTACAATTTGAACAGCAAGAAGGCATCTGTGCAAGTGGATGCATATAAGAAAAGAAGGACCAACCTTAGCATCAGGCACAGCAGGAGTCCAGTAGGACAGGAGAACCCTGGGATCATGGAAAGAACCAGCCAGGAAGTAAGACTGGCCCCTTCGGTTGTTATTGTGCTGTCCAAATCACAGTCTGAAGGGATGCAGCAACGTGGGCATCATTAACTTGGTCTCCTCTGTGTGTTGAGTGGTAGAGAAGTGGTGCATGGGTTTCTGGGATGATGAGGTTGTTGGAGTAAAGGCAGCATCAGAGGTCCAGGGGTCTAACCATTTCTGACAGGGGCCTAGACAATGGCTGGGGCCAAAACACAGTTCACATTAGCAAGAGAGGATTGCTGGGATTGGCCACATCTGCACAGTTGTAGACAACATATACTTGAGAGCAAGATCCAGACCCCTGCAATAGCTAAATGGAGCACTGGACCAAAGACAAGAACTATAGGGAACTAAGGAGAGAACAGATGGTCTGGAGAGTACAGTACAGAGGCAGTTCAGTAATACCAGGAATGGAAATGGATGGGAAGTACAGCTGTACAGGGAGCTCCCTGAAGAAGGAAGCTGCTCCAAGCCTAGTAGTTATCCTTTTGTCATCATCTTTGTCTTCATCCCAGACCGAGCATTGTTTCATCTCATCAAGAAAAGCCCTGTAATTAAGTTAGGATGGGGCTAGCCATCTACATGCTAGATGGCTACATCAGCCACTTCTCAGAATCCCAGTAAAGAGGCTGGTTAGGAATACACTTTCATGACATTCTTGTAGAGTCATTTCTCATTCATAGCTTATAAGAATCCTCTGTACAATAAACTTGGAAAGCCTGAAGCTCTCATTGTTCACAATTTTAGGGAAAGGTGCTGGGCAGCTCTGTGAGCGCCCCTAAGGCCGAAAATTTGCCATCTCACACACCAGCAGCCACAGATGTTCTATGAGCTGGCTATTCCTGATGCTCGGGGACTAGTGTCTTGCCAGGGCCAGCAACAGTAACAGCTGATCTACCATGGCAAACTGCTTGGAAGGGGTCTGGCTCCATTCATCTCTGCCAGGGTATGCACAGAGGTTTAGAGGAAGTGCATGTCCTTTTGCTTTTAAGGAAAGTCTCTCATTGGGACCTTGGACATAACATTTAGGCTAATCTGGCTAGATAGTGAGCCCCAGGGAACTGCCTGTCTCTGTCTCCTCTCCATGAGGATTACAAGCATGTACTATCTACATGTAGTTTTAGATGAGTACTGAGAATTGAACTCAGGTCCTCAGCAGCACTTCACTGACTGAGCCATCTTCCCACTCCTGAGTTTAGACTCTTCCTAGCACTTGAAGAACAAGAGGGGCTGTGGTAGCATCATTTCCACCCTTAGGGTCAGGAAAATCAATAAACTAACTGGCAACTCCTGTTAATTTCCCTTTGAATACCCTCCATGTCCTCAGGACCAGATTACACCATTCCTTTCTGAGCTCCTCTCCCTTTGCCCTATGAAGTCTTCAAAATGTGTTTATATGTCTGGTTTTATTTGAGTATCATTCTGGTCTTAGCGTCTTTGGTGAGCAAACAGCTGGAACTCGGCCAAGTGTGCAAAACCTTACGGAAACTGGTTGGCTGGTTAGTTTATTAATTAATGTGTGTACCCTGAGATTCCTGTCTCTCAAAGACAGAGAGGATTGGAATCATTTCTAAGGAAGGAGTGATTTGGCCCTGCTTCAGCCAGCCCCTCCACCTGCGTCCTGTACCTCCAGTAGCCCTTGTCACACAGCCTGTGTGACACTGGCCTGCATTTTGCTATCAGGGCTAACTAGAGTTGACATTCCAGGGGTCCCTCATGTTGGTGCTGGTACAGGATTATCTACTTGTTAATTTAAAGACAGTTGTTGAGTACTTACCATAAACCTAGAACGAAGGATCTAAAAAGTAAATATAGTTGGTATTTCCCAAAGGGAGTTCATTATCTAGCAAAGGACATAGGCATTCATGTAGTCTATAGGATGTAGGAATGAGTGTAGTCTGCAGAACAGTACACAGGTGTGCATATAGTCTACAAACTGGGATACAGGCATGGACATAGTCTATATTATATAGCACACAGGTGTGCATCTAATCTATAAAAGAGGACAGGTGTACATTTAGTCTGTAGACTAAGACACAGTTATGCATATAATCTATAGAAGAGGATACCTGTGTACATGTCGTCTATAGACCAGGACACAGGTGTGCATATAATCTATAGAGGAGGATACAGGTGTGCTGATAATATATATAATATATTATATTTACATATATTATATATTTATATAATATATAATTATATAATATATAATCTGTAGAAGAGGACACAGGTGTAGTACCAGTCTATAGACCAGGACACAAGTGTACTTGTAGCATATAGACTGGCACATAGACATGCATACAATCTATAGACTAGGACATAGGAGTACATATAGTCTATAGATGACAACACGGGTATGCATAAAGTCCCTATAACAGGACACAGGCATGCATGTCTTCTATAAACTAGGACACATGCATAGGTATGCATACAATATAGAGACTTGGACATGTGTATGCATGTAGTCTAGAGATTTGGACTGGGACACAGGCGTGTATATAGTGTATATACTAGCACACAGGCATGCATGTAGTCTACATAATAGAACACAGTCACACATGTAGTTTATAGCATATAGTAAGTTATGTTACACCACTAGTACAGATGCAAAGTGAGACATAGGCTCAGACACTGACTTATGCCAGAATTTTCCTTGGCTAAAAGGCAGGTAACCAATATTCCAGGCAAAGAACATTTCATGGACAGACACAGAACAATGTAAAAGTGTGTGACAGAGCCTTTGATGTAGTTTAGGAATTGTGGGGGCACTATGATGTAGTCACAGATCCATGAAAGAGAGTGGCAAAGAAAGGGCTGAAAAAGCAGGCTGATGAATCTGTGAGGGCCCTTTGCAGGATCAACAGTTAAATGAAAACGTTTTGCAAAGATCCCAGGGAACTTATAGAAATACACACTACATGAAGAAATCTGTGTGCTATGTACCTTACGTATACACAATAACAGTTTTTTAAAAGACATTTGAAGTGTAAGAAACAGAAGATGAAAAATAATATGAAACCATGAATGGCTCTTCATATATGGTGCATATACAGTTGTTAGTGGTGAAAGGAAAATTAGATCCTGAGCCTCCTGGTCACCAAAACCAAAAGGGAACTAGTAAGTCTACTATGCCCACATGATAAAATCCAGTTGCCCCAGGGAGGCAGGCTTCTTCTGGAAAGAAGAGTAAAGGGGGATTGCTCCTGGTTCTCATCAAAGTCTCCATGTGGAAAACAGTGGAAATGTCTTCAACAGCATCCCCACACTAGCGATTTTTATAGGACTGTTCCTTGTAATGTCCCCTCAGTGCAAGCCAATGGCACTCTGCCAGAGTGTAATTCAGTAAAAACATCTCTGCTCAAGCCCTAGAGCTCAGCCCACGCCTGCTGCTTGGAGCTGCGTGGCTTGGTGTGGGGATACAGTTGAGGGTAGGCAGAGCAATATCTATTCCTTCCCATCTTTTAGGCAATCATCCACGAGTACTGCTCCTCACAGCAGGACTCTTAAAATGTATTAGCAAGAACTGAATTGGAGCCCTCATTTCCTTGGCAGAGATCTCAGGAACAAAGGAGTTTGAGCTTTGGGTTATGTAATAGAGTATGTTTTCCAAATATGTTTAATCTGGGAAGGGAAGTAATTGATCAAGTTGAACTAACAGTGCGGCCCCTGAGCCAAGTGCAGACTGACCTGGCATCAGCGCCCAGGTGTCAGGGAAAACCGACCTGCCAGACTGCATCTTGCTGACGGTGGGCACACAAAAGCCCTCTAATTCTTTTTTAATCAATTCAACATTTATTTAATTTTTTTTGTTTGTTTTAATTTATTTATTTATTCACTTTACACACCTGATTGTAGCCAAACACCCCCAAGCCTTCTAATTTTTAAAAGGAAATCAGTGGGCTGATTATACTTTCAAATTTGGTCCTTTTTTTTTTTTTTCCTTAATGAGGCAAAGCATTGTGTGAGTAAGAACTTAGGAGCGCGCGCGTGTGTGTGTGTGTGTGTGTGTGTGTGTGTGTGTGTGTATGTGTGTTGCAGTGTTTTCCTTTGTTTTAATTCAGAATCTATAGCAGTCACTGAAAAGATGAGTACATTTAGTCAGGTACAAATAACAGGTCCTACACACCATATCTTATTATACTATATATAATTTATAAACTACACTCTGGTCATTCCTCTCTCTCTCTCTCTCTCTCTCTCTCTCTCTCTCTCTCTCTCTCTCTGTGTGTGTGTGTGTGTGTGTTTGGCACACATGTGTGCATATGTGTGAGAGAGAGAAAGGGGTGGCGGAGAGAGAGAGAGACAGGAGACAGACATGCACTAAAACATGGGTGCATAGCTGTATGAGTATTGAGTGTTGCTTCCTTCTACTGTGAGTTCTGGGACTTGAACTCTGATAGCCAGTCTTCAACAAGCATTCTTATTCTCTGAGCTATCACACTGGCCTACCAGTATGTCACGCAGATGAAAAACTGTAGCTTGATCAGGTTGTCATGGATGTTGAAAAACCAGGATTGTCACATTTTGATTGCAATACAGCCCAATACAGAGACAGTGTTTTTAAAAAAAAAAAAAAAAAAAAAAAAAAATCTTTGCAAAGATACTTAGCAGCTGCCAAAGATGCCTAGCAGCTACGAGGCTGCTAAAAAATTCTGAGCATTGTAGGTAAGGAAAGCTTCCTATGGTTTGACTTAGGAGAGGACGTCTGCATCAACAACAGGAGTGCTCCAGTGGTGCACTGCTGGGGAGAAGCCAGTACTTTCTGGTTCCTAGATCCCATGGAAGGCCCCACATGTGTTCTGGCCAGAGATGGCCCTTGACTTTGTTCTTCCCACCTTCTATTTGCTAAATGTAGTGCATTGATTTTCCTAGATGTGCATGAATGTTGTCTCTGGATGATACAAGACTAGCTCACTCACACTGTAGAAACCCTAAATGATCCTATCTGTTGATGCAGAGTTGCAGAGTCTCCCATCCCACCCCCACCCCCACTCCTATCTCAAAGGACTTACTTATTACAAACAAGAGTATGACATTGAACTCTCTATGTTGAGACAGAGACCCTGACCATCTCCTACCTACATTGTTATTAAACTTGGGAAGATCTAAAACCTGCATCTCCTCACTTTGGCCTTTGGCCTGGTGGAGAATTGGTGAGACAGTGCAAAGATAGGGGTTAAACACAGGCATTATTGCCTTTGATTTACAATGTGTTGAATTGTAAATGCCCCCAAAGACAGGATGCTTCTTCCATTCAACAAGTGCATGTCACTAGGAAGCCCCCCAGTACTCAGTATGGTACAACCCAGCCATAATTTATATCTGGGAAAGGGATTCAAAGTCCCTGTCCATACAGTAGGCATATAAAACAAGAAAACATATTGTACGCTGGGGGTGGCTAGCTGTTAAGAGAACGTCTTGATCTTCTAGAGGTCCTGCCTTCAGTTCCCAGCACCGGCATGGCAGCTAACAACCATCTGCAAGCTCCAGTTTTAGGGGATCTGATGTCTTCTGATCTCCACGAGCACCAGGCACACATGTGGTACACGCAAATACATGCAAGCAAGAACTCTTACACATAACCAAATCTAATAAAAACAAAACACACGTTGAACCTTCACTGGAGCAGTGGTCCCAGGTACTTGGGAAGTTGAGGCAGGAAGGTGATAGTGTGTAGTGAGTGAGAACCTGTCTTTAAAACAAAGTCAAGATAAAAACAAGCAGAGCTATTTCCACTGGGCACACAGCTGCCCACAGTCCTGCATGGATATTTCCTGACAGACAGCCATTTGTTGCCTTGGGGATGTTGCCCACCAGTGTGCCCCAGTGCCTTCTCTGGTCTATGAGAAGGGCATTAGAAAACAGGGCAGTTCTACTATCACTAGTTTACTGAATGATCGTTGTACATTGAAGTGCTTAATGGGGCATCATTGAGAAAAAAAATTCTAATCTCCAAAACTTAGTTTCTACTTTGAAAGAAATTAATTCAGGTTCAGCACTGTTCCTCTTTCGTAGCAGGAGAGGCCCAGGCCATGCTTGCTGCAGTGAAGCAGCCAGCCATGGGGCAGCAGTTATAGGAGTGCCTCCAGTGAGGACATGACTTCCCTGGAAATAACGTGTTGGCTCAATGCTTTGTTTGGCTCACTTGGGATCTCTAACATGTGATTTTTAATACTAAAAATTTTTTAAAACCCCAGAAAGACCATTTGGGCCTTAGAATGGGACAGAAATGAAAACAAGCTCCAGTCATTTGAAGGCTGCAGATGAGGTTTCAGGATTGGTATGCGTAGTGCAGATCTGGGAGTATCCATGGTAATTATACTGAGTGTTCACCCTCCTCCTCAGCTTCCAGTCTGTAGTCATCACTAGGTGGGCCTGAGTCTCAGGGGATGAGGACACAGGGGTGGGGGGTGTTGTGAGGTAGTGGAAGAAGACCAGACACATCACTTTCTAGGTTTATAAGTGAGGGCCTATTACAGTACCTGAAGTTTCTATTTCCCTATATATTATCCTCTTACTTCTTCATAATATTCTATATCATGATTGATTGAGAGAATGCGTGTGCGTGTGCGTGTGTGTGTGTGTGTGTGTGTGTGTGTGGTTGTGCGTGCGTGTGTTACATGCTTGTCCTTCAGTATCCATGAGCGATTGTATTCAAAACCCCTTTCAGGGGCCCAAATCTTTGACTGTTCAAGTCCCTTATATAAACTAGCATACTCTTTGCATAAAACCTACACACATCCCACGTATATTTTAAATTATCTCTAGGGTGCTTATAATACCTACTACAATATAAACAATCTGAATATTGTATAGAGAATAGAGACAGAGAAAGTCTGGATATGTTCAAGACAGACATGGTTTGTTGTTTTTTCAGATATCCTCTTCAGTCCTCATTGGGTTGACGCTTGGGTGAAAATCTGGCAGATGCAGGAGCTAACTCTGATTTCTTCTGCTTTCCCAACGCTCCTCTAATTCTGCCTGAAAAATCACATATTCTTTTCTGTTCTGTCTGAAATAACTTATGCAAAGTTATCTCATTCTTGCTGAGATCCCACCCATTCTCAAGCCCACACTGCCCATAAGCTCGTCTTTTCAGTCGTCTAGAACCCTGGGAAATATATGCTGAGTGCCGGAAGCTTACAGCGGAGTTGTGATTAACGCAGCCTGGTTGTTTCGTCTTCTCTCCTGGCTTAGACATCCTGCATGGCAGTGTTGTTTAAAGAGGGGAGTTGGACCAAGAGCTATTTCAAGCATGAGTATAATGTGGAGGATTTTCGTTGGCTGACAGAAATATGAGCCTTCTCAGGGATGGGAAAATAAGTCCACGAGGTGAAGAACAGTGAAGAGGTGGATACTGGACCACAGAGATGAATATTTTTCCTTGTTGAAAATGTAACTGAGGGGAGCTAGGCAGGAGCGTCAGCTGTTCTTTGCCCTAAGGGGAGAGACAGTAGGTGAGGATTTAAGCACACTGGGACAATTGTGTGGCAAAGGCTTCCTTAACTGTCACGTTCACTAGCTGGCACACCACCCACTGGCATCTAGTCGTTTTTGAAGCATGAGCATGCATTACCATTTCTGAGCCACACCAGCTCTGGTTCAGTGTTAGAGGTAGTTAATGACAACTACTTTAGTGTTGGCTACCCTACTGGGATCTGGAAACTTCAGTGTCTGGTTGGCACTTGGGAGAGACCCATACCTGTACAGATGTATGAGTAGATCTCTTCATGAAGAGCCCAGAGTCAGCTGCTCCTTGCAAACTGTTTAAGCGTGTGCAAGAACGGGGATGCCATGTTGATTAAGACCAAAAGAGCCATTGCAGATGATCCAGACTGCAGAGTTTGCTTGAGATTGTACAGATAACTCTGATGGGAATACTATTTTAGCTCAAATTTACAGGGCCGCTATTTTAAAATGAGGGAGTACTTGGTCATTATAAAGCACCATAATAAGTAGTTCACTGTGTCTTGTCATTGAAGAAGTGGGGGACTCCTGATGGACTTAGGAGTTACTATTTAAGCTTGATTTTGTTTTTTAAAGGGCCAACTATATATGTGACCTGTCACTAAGTTCTTTGTGTTCCTCATCCCTCCTACTGCCCTTTGAGGCCATCCATATTTTACAGTTCATCAGGCCCTTCACTAGAAGGTGGAGTGAATGAGATGTCAAAGCCAGAGTGGGCCCTTGAACACACAGCTCTAAGCTGCTTCCATCAAATCCTGCCCTCAGAGCTCAGGGACCTCAACAAAAGAGGCAGAAGGAATGGGAAGTCAGAGAACAGAGCACACCAGGAGAACAATGCCATCTAGATAACTGAGCAACACTTAGACGCTCATGGAGACTGAGGCAGCCATGAGACGCATGGTGGTGCCTCATAGATGCCAGGTCCTCTGCGTATTTACAATAGCTTTCTATGTAATACTTTTACGGGACTCCTGAATGTGTAAACGAGTGAGTCTCTGATTCCTCTGCCTTCTCTTGGGGCTCTTTTATTTTTCTCTTGGCTTGTCCTGGCTGACTTCTGTTTGATGGTTTTCATTTTATCTTACTATATTTTATTTTGTTATATTTGGTTGTTATCTCCTAGAAGCCTGTTGTTTTCTAATGAGAAACAGAGAGTGGATCCAGATGGGAAAGGAGGCGGAGAGGAGCCAAGAGGAGTAGAGGGAGGGGAAATTATATTCCGATTATATTGTTTGAGAAAAGAATCTATGTTCAATGGTGGGGGTGGGGGTGGGGGAGAGGAAAAAGACCGCTAGCCAATCCAGTAAACTGATGAGCAAGCACTTGAAAGTGTTGTCTGGGACCTTTGTGTTTCCTGTGGGTTAAAAAAAATTTCTTTATCTCTTTAGATCCTTACTGTTAGGGAATTATTGACTGGACTAAATCTTTCCTGGTGGTATAAGAAGTAAAGCCAGAAGCCAGTGGTGGTACACACACTTGTAATCCTAGCACTTAGAAGACTGATGTGGAAAGATCATGAGTTCAAGACTAGCCTGAGTTGCCTAGCAAGCTTGCATCAAAAACAAACAGGAGCAGTTGGTGGTGTTTTTGCAGACTTTCTGTCTCATTTTGCTTTGTTTGGGTTGTATTTTCCTTATTGGTCTTTTGCTTGATTATTTTGGTTTCTGGTTTTTGTTTTTGTTTTTTTTTTTTTAGTTTTGTGGGGTTGTTTTGTGTATGTGTTTCTTATTTTTTGTTTGTTTTTAAAGAGAGAAAAAGAGAAAAGAACATAAATTGAGTGAGTAGAGAGGTGGGAAGTTCTGGGAAGAATTTGGGGAAAACATAGTGTAAACTTGTTCTTTCTTCAATAAGAAACAAATGCCACACAAAAGATTCTACATTAGGTGCTGTTAGTCTTGTCATAGATGTAAGGAAAGGCATTCTGACAAATTAAGCAAGATGGGTTAAAGTTACACTCAAGTTTCAGTGATTATTTTCATCAAAAAGTTTTTTTTTAACAGTTTCTCAATTCTGCCGGCAGAGGATCTGTATTTTTCTAATAGCATAATATTTTTAAGAGCTGTGAAAATAAGGGCCATATATGGTTGTATGTCAGCCCGCTGCGCTGTGAAAGACTGAAAGACCGCTTAGGAAGAGGTCGCTAAAGGACTGCGCTTTCTACAGCATGGGAGCCTACAGACATCTCTGCCGTGGAGGTGGGGAATCACAGTGGTCACTGCTGAAAAGCTAGCCATGAGACTCAGCCTCCAAGGAAATAATTCTCTGGCCTTAAGAAAAATAGAATATTTGCCATCAGGATGGATTTGGGGGGAAAGAGAGAAAGGGGGAAGAGGAGGCGACTGGACAAGGAAAAGCAAACAACCTTAGCTAAGAGTTATTGTTTGTGAACTGTTCTTCCGGTCACTACTGTGTGATGAACCTCAGTGAATCCTTGCGCTCCCCGCCCTGATTCGAGAGATGGGCCTTGAAAGCAGGCCATACTTAAGCCCCTTTGGAAAAAGAAATGACAAGTAATTAAGGCGACAGTGCTTGAGGGACAAAAATGTCTTGGCCATAGAAGGCAGCTAGGCTGACAGCTCTACCAGTCAACCTACCAGGACTGAGTGGTCACTGTGTGAGCAAGCAGGACTGGAAACATCCAGGAATCCATGGCAAACATGTAGACAAGAGTCATGGAGAGTGTGTGGCAGCTATGTGGTGCTCTGTCCTTCAGTGGACTTGGTTATTCAATCTCTCCTCAGCTAACTACCTCACTATGTAAAAAATCCTTCTGGGTCCGTGAGGTATACACCTAGCCCCTCTGGAACCTCTGAGTGCCTAGAAGGAACCAAATGGGATGGATAAAAGTGTGGAGGGTTAATGTTGGGGGGCACATTACATACCTGTTGAAATGGCACAATTATTCTATTGGGGAAAATATAAACATCCTTATTCCCACACCTGAGGAAATGGAGGGACTGTCCAAATTTAGTCTCCTTGGTTCCCATCTGTTGCTTTTCCAGCACATGTTTTTCCAGAAGCACCAAGATATGTTTGCTTCCGATGTGACCATTAGGAATTCCCAGTATGATTTCTCTGAGCCTCGACTTTGTATTTGACAAATGAGAAGTCAGAGAGGTTCTAGCACTTCTCCTCCTCACGACCCTTCAGCTTTCAGAGGTGAGTCTGACCCAAGTGGAGATTCAGAAGCTGCAGGGCTGGGGGTGGGGGGGGGGGACCTGAGCCTGTGCCTCTAAAAGTCTATCTAGGGTGCAGATGGTGCTGCCCTACCTACAGCTTTGTGAAAGTGACGCTGTCTAGCATCCTCATTCCAGGCTTCTAGGATGCAAGGACTGTATTTTAGCCCTCTGTATTACAGCCCCTTATACCTGTATTTACTTAGGTGGCTGGCATGTTTGGCCCTTAGTAATGGTTCTCACCTTGGACCTGGTTAGTCTAGAGCAGTGGTTCTCAACCCACAGGCCATGACCCCTTTAGGGGTTGAACGACCCTTATTGCAGGCATTGCGTAGGACTATTGGAAAACATGGATATTTACATTATGATTCATAACAGTAGCAAAATTGCAGTTGTGAAGTAGCAATGAAGACAGATTTATGGCTCCTCACCCCAACGTGAGGAGCTATATTAAAGGGTTGCGGCATTAGAATGGTTGAAAAACCACTTCTCTAGAGTAAATGCCTGGAAGAGACAGCCTCAGGAAAGCATGCCCACTGCTTAGTGATCATACACTTCTGTGTGAGCTCTGTTCCTCCAGGCTAAGTCCTGACCACCCCCACCACTACCACCACCAACCACCCCCACCCATCTGCTTTCTTGTTAAGTAAGCCTTTCTTTCCTAGATCCCTATCTCCAGCTCACTCAGACTGACTTGGCCCAAAATGAGACCCACTTTGAAGGGCATCTGAAAAATGCTGTGAGGAAGGACTTTACTGACTGAAAGAATGTTTTCCAGATCACATCCCGTCCACCCTCCCGAGACACTGTTGCATGTTCCTTTTCTCTCTCTGCCTGGATAGCCCTTGTGTTACAGTAGCGATGTTTCCTGCTATTTTCCAAGGGTGGATAGCCCTTACTCTTTTTAGGAGGCCCCATCTCCTTCTGTGAGGAAAATTCCTATTCAAGGTAGATCCATGGTGAAGCAAGAGATAGCCACTGAGATTGACATCTCTCTCTCTCTCTCTCTCTCTCTCTCTCTCTCTCTCTCTCTCTCTCTCTGTGTGTGTGTGTGTGTGTGTGTGTGTGTGTCTTTCCTTCTCTCTGTCTCTCTGTCTCTGTCTCTCTCTTTCTCTCTGTCTGTCTTATGAAAATGCCATGTTAAACCATGTGTTTAGAGTCAGGTCTAATTAAAGTGCTTTAGAAATTAAGGCTTATTACTACATTATGCCTATAAAGAAGGTGATACTAATTTTAATGTGATCATATTTAGTGTGATCAAGATTTGTTACAGATCTGTTTTCCCGAGTCCAACCCTCTCCCTTCACTCTGTAATTCGATAACTAGCCCCGGAGGGTAACACTGTCTATTTCCATATGACTGTCAAGGGGCAGAGTCAGCTGCTCCAAGTGTCTGACTTAAATACAAAACACCACTCTCTCTATCTGAGAAAGTGTGGGACATTAACTCAGACAACCATAGCAATGGCAGGAGTCTCCTTCAAAGCGCCCGTCTCTTAAATTAGCAGGCATCCTCCTGGGAGTCACCACAGCCCAGCCCTTTACTGGAGTCCCCACACCCCTTCACTGCTCTGTTCTGAATTTTAATAAACTAGGTAGTGCTGCGGAGGGAGCAGGCATTTCTGTTTTCTTGGGGTTTTCCTGTAGCCTAGCCCATCATGTTTATCCATTTGGTAAGACTTATTATAGATTTTGTTTTCCTGAGTCAAACTCTTCATTCTGCAAATTCGATCATTAGCCTGTCAGTAGCCATCGAACCCTTGGCATCCAAGGCACCTGGAACCATAATTACCAGGAACCCTAGAGGTCACTAATCCTGATGACCTGTGTGCCCAGTGTCCAATCTCTCATAGAATCTCTGCCCAGTGACGCTTCTCTCTAGTAATATTGACAGAATTCAGTGATGAGGTGCTGGTTCTCTCAACCCACCTCATGACCCTGAAAGGAAGGTCTCCAGTGCGGCTGATCATTTCCCGTGGTTGCCCCTCATTGTCCTGGCCCAGGACTTTCAGTCGTGCTTCACGGACCGCATTCATAGGCGCCGCCTGAGGAAGTCTGTCTTTTCCTTGGGAAGATGAGGGAGTATTAACATGTTTGAATTTCTGTGTTTGGGATTTAGTGAGATGTCAATCCTGAAGAAGTTCCCAAAGGTCAAAAAAAAAAGGTATTAAAATATTGAAGCAGCCAGACTTACTCAAGATACACGGAAAGGAGTTGGATTTGCTGAAATCGGAGTTCCTTGACTCCTACTCACCAACTACACACACACACACACACACACACACACACACACACAGTGTGTGTGTGTGTGTGTGTGTGTGTGTGTGAGTGATGGGTTAATTTATATGGACCAAGCTGAAATCCAATTCTCTATACTTTCCACTATGGGACAGCACTTGGGAGGCAGAGGCAGGCAGATTTCTGAGTTCCAGGCCAGCCTGGTCTACAGAGTGAGTTCCAGGACAGCCAGGGCTACACAGAGAAACCTTGTCTCAAAAAAAATCAATATATATAGAAAGAAAAGAAAAAGAACTTTTTCACCAGGTGTAGTGGTGCCTGCGTGTGCTCCTGACGATCCAGAGGCTGGGTTAGGAAGATCAAGCTTGAAGTTAGCCTGGGCAACAGCAAGACCCTGGGTCCTAAAGCCCCAAAGAAAACACTTTTCTAATGCACAGATAGTCCTTTAAGTACTTGGAGGGAAGCAGCTGTGTGCCTCCAAGACCCTTGCTCTCCTAGACCGCCATCTATAAAGAAACTCCTTTCTCTCTATCTCTAGTCTTCCTCAAGTTTGGGTTTTAGAAACAAGCCTAGCCACACAGTCTTAGCTTTGCCAGAAGCACGGCCTAAGCCTCACAATACGCATTACAGAGCATCTCATGTATATCACCTGTACCTGGGGCCAAGCAGAACTGTCTGGATCCTTCGCCAGCCGCAGATACTGGTGGCTGCAGGCATGGAATGTGGTCATGGGGTTTGGAGGTGCTGTGATGGTGTCCAAGAAGCCACAAGCTAGTGCTTGGATGGATACATCTCCCCAACAGCACAAACGTTTATTTGCCTCTTGGCTCTTAGCTTTTGTCTTAACTTTGTTTAACATGGACTGTGCTATAACTTTAGTTCTGCAGCTAGGATAGTTGAGCTCAGGGTTTTAGAGTTGCACTTTTTATCAAGGTTCTTCTTTTTCTGAGATGGTTTCATGTAGCCCAGGCTGGAGTGGGAACTATTGAGCCAAGATTGACTTTGAGCTCATAGTCTTCTCAAGTTGTTTTGTTTGTTTGTTTGTTTTCCGGTTTTTTAGGAGTTTTTGGTTTGGGTTTTGGTTTTGGTTTTTTGTACTGGCTGGTTTTGTGTGTCAACTTGACACAGGCTGGAGTTATCACAGAGAAGGGAGTTTCAGTTGGGGAAGTGCCTCCATGAGATCCAGTTGTAGGGAATTTTCTCAGTTGGTGATCAAGATGGAGAGGGCCCCTTGTGGGTGGTGCCATCCCTGGGCTGGGAGTCTTGGGTTCTATAAGAGAGCAGGCTGAGCAAGCCAGGGGAAGCAAGCCAGTAAGGAACATCCCTCCATGGCCTCTGCATCAGCTCCTGCTTCCTGACCTGCTTGCGTTCCGGTCCTGACTTCCTTTGGTGATGAACAGCAATGTGGAAATGTAAGCTGAATAAACCCTTTCCTCCCCCACTTGCTTCTTGGTCATGATGTTTGTGTGGGAATAGAAACCCTGACTAAGACAGTTTTTGACAAGATCTCATTCTATAGCACGTGCTGGCCTCAAATTCTGGGCAGTCCTCAGCCCGTCAGATGCTGCAACAGCAGGCACTGCACCTACATATCAAGCACACCATTTCTCTAAATCATACTGGCTAAAGTGTTGTTGAAAATATTTAATCTCAATCCAGGGCTTCTAACTACCTTTGATCATTCAGTTCCCAGATAAAGACACACTTTTATTATTTACAATAAGCCTTTATCTGCCCTAAAGCTGGGCAGATATCTACCGGCTATGTTATTAAAATCTATTTTCTATTTATAGCCCTGAGTTATTACTTACTGTGTTTCATCTGGGCTGCTCCTAACTCCAGTTGGCCAGCCCTCGGGGCCCTGCTTTCTTGACTCCTAACCCGTGGCGTCTTCCTTCTCTCCCACCTTCCTCCTCCTAATAATCAGCTCCTAAGCCAAAGCCCACGAACCCTGCTATCTCAATTCTGCCCAGCTACAGGCTGCCAGCATCTTTATTCACCAATCAGAAATGACTTGAGGCCAAGGTCCCATGTGTCACTTGGGTCTACATTTAGACTCTCATCTCTGGGGCAGCCAGGCCTTAGGGGCCTGTACTTAGCATCACAACACATAGCAACTGACCAAACCTGCACACTGTAGCATGGCTCCTTTCTCATTGACACTGCTCCTAAGTATTGCCCCAGCTTAGATTGCAGCAACTGCTTATTTATCTAAAAATTAACTTTTAGTACTAATTAAAAGTCAGGCTAACAGTTTATATGTGCTGCAACAATGAGCTTCCCAATCCTGATTTCAGAACTAGACAGACATACCCACATAGCCAGGTTATAACCGCAGTGTCTATGTGTGAGGACTGTTTCGTGAAACAGAATTGAGAGACAGATCAGAATATATGCTCTCTGTTTGCAGTCACCCTCCCCACTAAAAAGGAAAACAGGACCAACACACGGCCCCCTGGGTAAATCTGTCTAAGCTAATTGATAACATTATCACAGGAATGTAATGGCACTTGCATCACAAGCAAAGAGATTAGGGCTTTAAGGATCCGAACTATTGGGTTGGAAACTGGAGCCACATTCTTTCTACCAAGTCATATTGTTTATGTAAGGAGGGACTTCATCTCTGTTGGATCTCATTATATAGAGTTACTTCAGAGTTCTAGCCGTTGCTCCTTTTCAGATCTTTCATCGACATGTTTTTGTGCCTTATATTTACTAAGTTAGGGAAACTTTCTCACTGTGATGAAATGCAGAATGCGTAGAGTGCAGTCGCCCTGCCTTGGAACAATTTACTATATAAAGTAGCAGGTCAGACCACACACATGAGGCCAGTAGATCTTGTGCTCATGGCTTTGTGCAGGAGGCTAGGGAAAGGGGGCTATAAAACAACTAGTGTGACTGACAAGTATTCAGTAATGACGGGCAGGTAAGGGCAACTTTGGTTATTTAAAGACACATTTTACGCCGGGCAGTAGTGGTTCACGCCTTTAATCCCAGCACTTGGGAGGCAGAGGCAGGTGGATTTCTGGATTCGAGGCCAGCCTGGTCTACAGAGTGAGTTCCAGACAGCCAGGGCTATACAGAGAAACCCTGCCTCGAAAAACAAACAAACAAACAAAAACCAAACAAAAAAAGACACATTTTACGGTATAAACAATATTTTTACCTGATGACCAGATCTTCTGGTTACTTGTAATGCCAGCCTCACCCACAGGCTCCATGGTCTGTGATAATCATAATAGTACTCTACCTTGATCCTAGGCATTTCGCAGGTGACCCTGGGTTCCTAGGTGCCTGTTCCCCATGGTGCAAGGAGTGGATTTTTAATCCCCAGGCAGTCTTAAACCTGTATGCTGGTATAACTCCCGTGAATGTGAGCTCTTGGCATTTGTAAATCTAGCAATTATTTTCTTAAGTGAAGGTGAGACGATTCAGTTCAGCACCGACTGTGCAGACTATTCAGTCACAGAACATGTGACATTTTGCTGTCCCTCTCCTCTTGGCCATTCTACTCTAGACTTACTGGAAACTAGGATTTGGGAGTTACGTCTCCGTAAAACAGAAGTGAACACTTCTTCTCCCTCTTTTTGTATCTGCTATGCAAAGGAGCCCTTCATGCACTCACCTAGGCCTTATTTTTCTTGCTTTGCCTCTTATAAAAGGCTCCACTTCTTATGCCAGGGCCTGCAGCATTCTATAAGATACATAGAGCCAGCTGGCAGAACATGGAACTAACAAGGCCGCAGTAGGTGCCTGTGCAGGAAGTCCTCTGCCCCTCTCTTTCTACAGCCACTCGCAGCTATCTCCTGCATTCTCTTGTGCCAACGTGGATCGATGCCAGCTGGAGTTGAAAGCTGAAGTCAACACACATGAGGTCTGAAAGTACTTCAAGCCATTTCTGAGTTTCAAAACTTAATTCCGAGCTAAAGGCCTCTCCATCTTATCATTGCATTTACTGTGATCTTGTTCAGAAGCTTTGTGACAAGGGACCTACCTAGCACTTACAGCAAGATGCAAGTGTTGGTCATGATGATGATGGTGGTGGTGGTGCTGGTGATCATGGTGCTGGTGCTGCTGGTGGTGGTGGTGTTCATGGTGCTGGTGGTAGAGATTGTGATGGTGGTGGTGGTGGTGGTAATGGTGCTGGTGGTGTGTGTGTGTGTGTGTTGTTATGCACATAAAATTTTAATGACATCGCACAGATTGCACAATGCACACATCTTATGTGCATTGATGTTTTATTTGCATGTACTTCTGTGCGACGGTGCTGGATCCCCTACAACTGGAGTTATAGATAGTTGTGAGCTGCTATGTGGGTGTGGGAATCTTCCTTTGGAAGACCAGCCAGGGTTCTTAACCACAGAGCTATCTCTCCAGCCCCAAGTTTTAATGCGAACGGACAGCATACATTTGGGTCAATTCCTCTGTTCGGTCCAGTAGCAAATGAAATTACACCTTTCAAGTCTCTGTTACCACAAGAGGTAAGTGGCTGGATGAGGAGTCTGCTTGGGTGCATGGAGTGTAAGAGAAGGAGCCCTTTAGAAGGCAGGCCTCACAGGAGAGTCACGATTTGAGATGAGCTCTAGAAGATGGCTAAGCAAGCAGGCATTAGGGAGTCTCCTGGCAGCCAGGAATGCTGTAAAGTTGATCTGAGGCACACAAGAGGGTGAAGGTGCACAGGTAGGATGGATCTCTTTTCCAACAATAAACAACTAGAAATGATCAGAATTATTCAGGCTGGGGAAGGGCACGGCAAGATATATCGAGCATGAATGCTGAGCATGTGTGCTTTAAAAAAAAAAAATAGTAACCCAGATCAAAAGAAAGTAGGATGTGCTCCTTCATCATTGCTTTTCAAAACGAGGCTAAAACTCTTGTGTCAGCATTCGGGAGGAATCTCTACTTTTCCCCATGGAAATGCAGCTCTGTCTTCCCCTTAGTGGTTTCATGCAAGCGCCATCTTAAGCTGGCATTGAGAGATAAGCGACCAGCTGGCTCTTGTCCTGCGCACTGTCCAGGCATGCTCACACGTCAGGCTGACTAATGGCATCCTCACTGCCCGGCTAACCTCTGCATCACCACCTTCCTGGCTGGGTAACTAACTCTCAGCTCTTTGGATTGAACCATCATGCACAGTGATCCATGGGCCCCCTCAGGAGCAGAGCACTTTGCTCTAAATCACCTGTCAGAAGCACCAAGGGGCCGCCACTTAGTGGAACATTAGAAACAGTTTTAGTGTTTTGAGCTTTGACCTGAATCCATCTCTATCTCTCTCAGGAGTTGGGTCTTTTTGCCCTTGGTTCCTTTTAATCCCCATTTCCTCCTTTTGGTGGGTTTCATCTAATGTGTTTGTTTTTGTTTTGGAAAACTTGGGTTGCGTGGATCCTGTTTCTGAAAAGTGACTATTTCTGCATATTTGGACTTTTTGTCCTAATACATCTCAAGTGTTTAGGAGAGTTGAATGGTCCATCCAGCCCTAAAATAATATCCAGTGACCCCGTGTCAAGACAGGCATCCTTGGAATTCTCCACACATCCATGAAGCCTACTCCATTCTCTACTAAGGCCCATCAGGATGATTTCTGGCAGTGATTTCAGGCTCTCGGGGGATGGGTGGAAAGAATGAACCAGAAGAAAGAAATACATATGCAGAGAATGGGGAGACTGGGGGTGCATAGGGAGGGAGTAAAGAAAGGCGACAAGAGTCAAGGTAAAAAGCTTGGAACTAAGCAGATGGCATCATACTAAAAGGTGCTGAAAGCTCAAGGCAACAGAGATTTCTTTTTCCTTTTATTGAAAATAGATTTTTTTTCCATACATTCCTCTCCATGTCCCCTCCTCTCCAGATCCATCCCCTTTCTGTCTCTCATTAGAAAAGAGCCTGCTTCTAAGAGATAACAACCAAAGATGACAAAATAAAATACAGGAAAACACAACAAAAACCATCACATTGAAGTTGGATAAGAAAATCAATAGGAGGAGAAGAGTCTCGGTAGCAGACACAAGAATCAGAGACCTTCTTGTTCTTATACTCAGGGGTCCCTTACAACTAAGCTAAAAGCCGGGCGGTGGTGGGGCACACCTTTAATCCCAGCACTTGGGAGGCAGAGGCAGGCAGATTTCTGAGGGAGTTCGAGGCCAGCCTGGTCTACAGAGTGAGTTCCAGGACAGCCAGGGCTACACAGAGAAACCCTGTCTCGAAACAAACAAACAAACAAAAAAACTACTAGGCTAAAAACTATAATATGCTCTCGGAGGACCTGGTGCAGACCTTGTGCTGCTTCAGTCTATGAGCTCTTGTCTACCTTCCTTGGATGGGTCACAGGGCCGTGCTTTCCTGATGTCCTCCACCCCCTCCTTACCTCCTCTTTTGTGGGATTTCCTGAGCTTTGACGGGACAGATTTGCTGGAGACATTCCACTTAAACTCTGTCTCCACATCGTGTCTGGCTATGGGTGTCTGAAACTGTTCCCAACTTCTGATGACTGAATAAGGCACTGATCTGTGAGTATAACAGAATATCATTAGGGGTCTTTTAAATATATACACACACACACACACACACACACACACACACACACACACTTTATTTAGGACCAGTCGTATTTGGTTTTACCTAGGTCTCTGGACTACCTCGTCTCTGATTCTTGGTTACCCAAGCATCATATTGGATATGGTTTATGTCTAGTGGAGTGTCTTTAAGTCAAATTAGACATTTGTTGACCACTCCCACAAGTTCTGGGCCACCATCATCCCAGAATATCTTGCAAGTGGGATAGATTATAGATCTGGGTTGTTGCTAACATTTCTCTGTTGGTAGTGTACAAAGTACCTTTCAGCAACAACGACACTAGAACATAAAGGTGAGGGCTCCGTGTGGGTATCAGCTCAACTTCCTTTTTCAATGAGTTATGTGGGTATTGTCTTCAGAAATGGGACTCTGCTGTAAGTGTGCAGAGAGTAACCCATTGTCTTAGACACAGCCTGGGCTGTCTGGAGATTTCCATGGGACCCCATTGGCCAACAACTCAGCTGAATACAACCCAGTCCAACCACCAGAAGCTTTGTTGGGTGACAAGAGATGGCTAGTTGAGATTTCATATTCCCTGTTAGACATCATTAGATTCACAATTACGTATTTTATGTATTTCCATTGAAATAGGTTTCATATCATAATTGAAGCTTTGAGAAGGGGTCTTCTCCTATATCCAGATGGACCTGGAACTTATAATCTTCCCACCTTAGCCCCTTAGTTGATAAAATAATTGGTATATACCCATTCCAGGCAAAAGTAGATTTTCTTAGCTACTTATTTTTTTTTCAATGCTTTGACTGAAATTCAGGGCCTTGAGCATGTTAGGCAAAGTGTTCCACCACTGAGCTGAACCTCTAACCCTTAGGAAACCTGGTGGATAGGAACTGGTGTGGCTTTGCCTCCTTCATTTCCTCCTGCTCTATGCCCTGTACTTCTTTGATCAGTTGTCTGTAAGATCAGTGGCAACTGTGTGTGACTCTTGGGAGTGGGAGGAGGTTCTCTATGTCTTGGCATCTGTCCTTGCAGACAGTACCTTCCCTAAACAGTGGATCAAGTTAAAATAGCCATACATCCATCTGCCTTCATTTATAACTTTGTTTTTGTTTTCATTGCATAATTTGGCTTAAAGGCTGTATTCTGATTGGTGCAGCCTGGTCCATATGGAGCAGGGTGCCTCCTGGGGAAATCGCCATAGGTAAAGTCTCTGAGTCATCAGTGGACAGTTGTGCTGTGTGTTTACTGTGTTTACACATGGCCGCTATTCAGTTAGGGAGTGCTCTGGGGTATCCCTTTAGGTTAGTCAGTGTTATTTATACAAGGTCATTTTAGAATTTATGGACAGTACTCCTAGGCCCAGAGCTGAAGATGGGCACAATTCCTTATTCTTCCTTTAGCTAAGTTGGCCTTTAGAATCTGGGTTGTGTTGGCGTCTGAATTAAACCACAGCACTCCCCATAGGGAAGTAGTACAGGCCTTCTACTCACCCATCCTGCCCCCTCCACAGGCTTAGACCAGAAGTGTCGCTATTTACCAACTGGCTGGTGCCTGTCTGTGAATTGAGTCCTGGCTTTCTTCTCCCACTCACCAGCTTCTTGTCTTTGGTTGTTAAGGCAAGTGCTCCATACTCTGACTCTGAAGAAACAGAATTGAAAGCTTTTCAGATTTAAATTTAAAAAAAAAAACCAAAACAAAACAAAACTTCAAAGCTGCCAGCAGCAGCCTGGGATTTCCTCAGCTTGGGTCCAAAACCCCAGCAGTGCTCTCTCTCTTTGGAACCCTCAAAGGTTCCTCTCTTTGGGGCCCTAGGCCCCTATCTAGCTCAGACCTGATAGTGAGAAGGTAGAATAGCTAGATGGGCAGAGCAGCTTCTGGGACCATACTCCTGCCATAAGTTAGTTTCGGTCAAGGTCATGGAAATTCGCAGGTGTTCCAGTCTCCATTCACAGGGGCTCTCAGTTGGCATAGCAGCCTGGCTGATGACCACCAGCCTCGAGGTCTCACACATGTCAGTTGCATCCTGTACATCCTTCCCGGGTTGCTCTTCTAACCATCTGAAAGCTATTAGCAGCGAAATGGTTTCAGGCATTTGCTGAGTCCTGGTTTTCCGGGAGGCTCAATCCAGGACTGCCAGGTCTAAGCAGCCAAGGGCCTTCAGTTCCTGGTGGATTTCCATTTGAGACCTAGCATAAGCCCTGTCCTCTCAGACCACCACCGAGGACTCTTCTCTTGTTGAACTCCAGGAGCAATGACACTGAGACTTTTCCTTGATCCATGACTTATCTCCTTTATAGGGGATGGGAAATGACAACTTTTAAGCTCCACAGGGAAGGGGATACCCTTTATGTCTGTGCTGTCTGTATTATAAGAGCAGGAATTAGCTCAGAAGACAGGGGGCAGGGAGACAGGACTCCTGCTTCTGATCTGAATTCATTTCAGTGACATGTTAGCACATTGCTCTGCCTTTGTGAGTTTCTTCCCCTGGTCCTTATGATAAATCATCCTGCAGATGTAGGCGCTGTGGTTTAGAGGCCTAGGCAGCTACTAAAAGAGATTCTGGGTTCTAACCGAGGTTTTTGTAATTCCAACGTTCTTTCTGTCTCTCCTATGTCCCGGTTGAAACCTGGGAAGGGTAGACAACCAGAACAGAGGAGCAGCCAAGGACCCAGCATTCACATGCGAGATTTTTCTTTTAAATGAAGCAAAATGATCTTTTGAAAGGAAACTCATACAGTCTGTCAGCTTCTTGCCAACTTTTACTACAGTGTAACTGGCCAAAAACAGCCAAACCTTGTTTGGCGTATGAAAGCAGCTGTTATAATAAACCTCACTCTGCTTCTTTCCTGTTATGATGGAATGGCTGTTTCAAGTAAACGTCTCCAATCCACAGATTTTCTAGGGTCAAGAAAACATTTTTTTTTAATTGGCAGACTTGATTACATTTTTTTGGACAAGTTAGGAAGTAAACAGAGTGGCACCCATCACTTCAGATTCAAGCAGGCCTGTAAGTAAGTGCCGCATCCATTCTGGGTACCTTAATCCCCACCTCCCACTCTTTTTTGTTCTACCCCAGGAGTCTGGAGAAGGAGCACACAAATCATGGAATCAGATCTGGGTTGGAATCCTGGCACTACAGACCTTACATGTGGACTCTCAAATAATTTACTCTGGGCCTCAGTCTCCTAATCTATCAGATAGATGTAATAATAACTACCCATTGGACTTACCACAAAGTTTAAGACAAAATCAAAATGAAAAGAAACGTTATAAGCTGGAAAGATGGATCAGTAGTTGAGAGAGCTTGCTGCTCTTCCAGAGGACCTCATGGGTTCCCAGCACCATTTCAGGCTGATCACAACTGCCTGTGTCTTTAGCTCCGCAGAATCTGAAGCCCTCTTCTGGCTTCCATGGGCACCTCCACACAGCGCACATATGTGCACACATACACACACACACACACCTAAGCACACACACACACACATACACAGCACACACACACACACACACACACAGCACACACATGCACCCCCACACATGCACATACATAAGAAAATGAAAAGGAAACACCCCACAGCACTTAGTATGTCCTCTGGGTCTTTGAGTGGGAGTATATAAACTCATTTAATCTTCTCAATAGCTCTGCAAGATGGGAACTTCCTAAGCACAAACTAACCTCTCTCTAGGTGTACATGAGTGAGCACAAACCAGGAATCCCTGCTGCTGCGCAGACCTTGTGCTGTCAGGGAGAGTAACAGACAAAACAGCCAGTGTGTTAGGTGGAGGGAAGAGCTGTGGAGAAAACTAACATGGGAGAGGAACATGGAAAACAGGCAATAGGGTGGCTGCCTTCAAAGAGTAACCAGGGAATGCCTATCTAAGAAGATGTCATCAGAATAAAAAGCCCGAAGAAACCAAAAGCTGGGGTGGGAACTGTATGTGGTTCCTATACAGAAAGTGTATAGGAACTAAAGGAGCCTATAGCTGCAGCTGTCCCACGGTCAGTGACCTGCTGTATTCAGAATGGAGCAAGGAAGCTGCATGGTTGGAGTGGAAGGGTCAAGCAGATGAGGTCAGCATTGGGGCAGACAGACGGCTCGAAGCCTTCTGGACCTCAACCTTTTCTCTCTGAGATGAGAAGGTCCTGGAAAGAGGGACACAATCCAGATGATGCCAGATGTGAGGAGGAACACTATACATTTAGTCATCACAGTGGCTGGTCGTGATGTTGGTTCCCACAGGATGGCTGCCAATGTTTTGAGATCATTTAAGTAGGACATTTCTTGAGGGACCATCTTGGCATCCGCTAGCGAACTGTACTTTCTGATTTTCACAACCAATGGACTTCCCCCAATTTCCCCTATGTCTGCATCTAGGCTTCTCCCTTTCTTTGGCCATCTCTGTCCTAGACTGCAGCCCCAGGATGGATGGTTTCTACAATGCTTCTTAACTGACATTGTGGGTAATGTGGTGTACACCTGCCATGCCTAAGGTATTACTGTTTTGAACTAGTTATCAGTACTGGGGAGTCACAGGTATGTATTATTATGGGCCTGGCAACTAAAAGAAAGAAAGGGGTGGTGGAGATGCTTGTAAATGGAATTACCCTCGACTGTGGAGTGTCAAGAGTGTCTATGCAGCCAGCAAATCTCCTAGGACCCATAAATACTGATGAAAAATAATTCCGATATCCCCTCAACTCCCGTGAGAAATAGGTTCTGACCCTTGAGTCTTGGGTGACTTTTGGTACCTAGAATCTCCTGAAATAGAGTGTAAATGTCTATCTGTGGGTAGTTTTCTAAGATGAGGTTCTAGCTCCCACATGATTAGTGTTCTGGATAATAGTCACAGTCACAGGCCATACTTGGAAGGTCAGATATGCTAGCAAGTTAGCCTTTGTTCAAAGCTAGGGAAAGCTGAATATGGGAGCCTCAGGGCTGGAGAAAGGACTCAACAGTTAAGAGCACTGGCTGTTCTTCTAGAGGACCTGGGTTCAATTCCCACCACTCACATGGCAGCTCACAACTGGTTTGTAGCTCCAGTTCCAGGGGATCTGGCACATTGACAAACATACACACAGTCAAACAGCAATGCACATAAAATAAAAAGTAAATAATTTTTAAAAAGAAAGAAAATGGAGTTCAAAGAGATCCTTCAGTTGCCTAAAATAGATTTAAAAGTTATGTAATGTAAGGTTTAAGATGTCAATGTATATACAGTTGTGCAAGGTCTGTTTAGCCTCTTTGAACAATGGCTATAAATTACTAAGAATCCATCCTCTGTATGAGGCTCTTCATTGCCTTTAAATCACACACACATACACACACACACACACACATATACACACACATACATACACACATACACACACACACACACACACACACACACCAGTTCCTGTGCTTCACACAAACACACATGACCCAAGTGGTTTCAGACAACAACTTAGGCCTCAAGTATTTGGTTATCCCCAATCCTTCAGGTCCTCATCTAACCTCATGTATTACGCCCAAATGCAGACAGACATGCTAAAAATATTGTATGAAATAAGTATATAAATGAATTTTGTATTTAGACTTGGGTCCTGTCCCTAAGATACCTGCTGATATTCTGAAATCTAAAAAGAAAATTTGAAGTACTTCTAGTTTCAAGCATTTCATAAGGGGTATCCAACTTTTATTTGATTGTTGGCATTTCCTGGTACTGGACACAGAAGGAACCCAGTGTGCCTGCCAGTCATGTACAGATATGCTATGGAGCATAAGAGGCAGGATTCTATGGGGCTGCTCCACACCTTGTGCTCGGGATAGGGGTCACAATAACTCATTCTCCTGAGGTTCAGATAAACCTCCAAGGAACGTCTTAGCTGGAACTTACAGACACTAACAGAAGGATTTGCTAAGAATGACTGATGCGGTGTCCTGGAATGCAAACCACCCACGGTTACAGTGCATAATGATATGTCATAAAAGACACACAGTGGGTCTTAATATCAGGTTCTGCATTGGAGAACTGGTAGGAACCCATCATCAGTGTGGCCAGGAGCTAACTCTGTTCCCATCCAGTCAGGTTCCTAGTTAGCGCCTACACTATTCTGCAGATGTCTGTTCTTCACATCAGGGACAGAAACAAAGATTAGGAAGACACAGCATGTCCCTTACACTGAGAATTTGTCACTGAGCATGGGTGAAGAGTATGCAAATCAGAAGTATTAAATACAGCCTGCATTTGGTAAGTAACACGGGCTCGAATATCTAGGATGACATAGCAATGCAAATGCACAGAGATTTATTTTTCATCAAGATGGAAATTTAAAATGAGGAAGATATATAAGTGTTTTCCCAACAGACAGTGTGCACTCCTATAAGTCTTTGGTCTCACGAGAGCTGCTGCAAAGGTTCCTCTCAAATTCATGGGGCAGCTTGACACTGCAGTGTCCCAATACTAATTATCCCCATGGCAGGAAAATCTAGTTATGTCACCAAATGCTCTATTTTGGATGAATTGTATTATCCAGTGTCATTAAATACCATCCTTTCAAGAGCACCCTCCAACATGTTGCCTGCGCTTGACTGATTTAGAAGGTTTAGGATGACTCATTCCCAGCTTTGGCTAAATGAGTTCTGAACTGTGGTGATTGACTTAATAGAAACAAATGCAATTAAAGTTGTTATACAATACAGTATACTACTGTAATAATTAAGGACATCAGGGCTTGAGGGTATGGCTTATGGTTGAATGTTTGCCTAACATATCTAAAGCCCTGATCTTAGTGAAGGTGATCCCCTTCACTGCCAATAAGTAAATGAATGAATGAATTGGTTTCTTCATTCATTATATTTTCCTGATCGTTTGTTTGTTTGTTTGTTTGTTGAAGGCAGGTGGAGGGAGGGGAGTTGAGATTGTACATGACTTGAGACAGGCCTTTTCCGTGGCTGAATACTGTTGTGTCCAAACCCAGCCAGCTCCTGTGAATAGAAAGAAATAGAAGTGCACTGTGCAAGGCTCCTAATGTGTAATACCTGGGTGAGAGACCAGTAAGAGAGGCGATCTATCCTGTTCACCGACCAGGTGTAATAGAAAACCTTGGTGTTGAGCTAGGGCTTCATCTCATTGGTGCAGCACTTGTCCAACATACACAATGCAATTGTGTTCAGTTCCCAGCAGATGTATGCACATGCACCTGCACACACACACTAAACAAATACAGGAACAACATTAGTATAGGGATTCTCCGTGGGATACTAAGTCTATACTCATTTCTACACTTAACCTCTTCGACTAACTCTGCCTTGCATGTCCAAGGATTTTAACACAACTCTGGGCTCACTTCATTCCTCTTCCTCTAAAACAGGCTCAGAAAATAGTAGGCGTGCCACTGAGCAAAACATAGTTCTCTGAATTCTTAGGATAAAAGTTACTGTTGGAAGCTGGGCAGATGACGAAGTTGGTAGAGTGCTCACCACACAACAATGAGGCTCTGAGTTCCAATCCTCAGAACCCAAGCGAAAGGTATGGGTCATGTCTGTGTTAAAGGATCAGTAGTAAGGGAGTCAGGGTGATTTCTGGGGCCTGCTGGCCAAGCAGTGTAACCAAAGTAATAAGTGCCAACTAAGAAATCTGTCTCAAAAACTAAAAGAGGTGCCAGGCAGTGGTAGTACACTCATGAGGCAGAGGCAGGGAGATCTCTGTTTGAGGGCAGCCTGGTGTATAGAGTGAGTTTCAGGACAGCCCTGGGCTACATAGATAAAACCTGTCTTGAAAACCAATTAATTAATTAATTCTGAAAAATAAAATAATACAACAGGAGTTAAGAATACTTGCTGAAAATCAAAACAACCCTGAGATTCCACCTCACAGCAGTCAGAATGGCTAAGATCAAAAACTCAGGTGACAGCAGATGCTGGCAAGGATGTAGAGAAAGAGGAACACCCCTTCATTACTGGTGGGATTGCAAGCTGGTACAATCACTCTGGAAATCAGTTTGGTGGTTCCTCAGAAAATTGGATATAGTACTACCAGAGGACCCAGCTATACCACTCCTGGGCAGAAGATGCTCCAACATGTAATAAGGACACATGCTCCACTCTGTTCATAGCAGCCTTATTTGTAATAGCTGGAAAGAATCCAGATGTCCTTCAACGGAGGAATAGATACAGAAAATGTGGTACATTTACACAATGGAGTACTACTCAGCTATTAAAAACAATGAGTTCATGAAATTCTTAGGCAAATGGATGGAACTAGAAAATATCGTCCTGAGTGTGGTAACCCAATCACAAAAGAACACACATGGTATGCAGTCACTAATAAGTGGATATTAGCCCAGAAGCCCGGAATACCGAAGATGCATTTCACAAACCACATGAAACTCAAAGTGTGGATACTTTGATCCTTTTTAGAAAGGAGAACAAAATACCCATGGAAGGAGTTACAGAGACAAAGTGTGGAGCAGAGACTGAAGGAAAGGCCATCCAGAGACTGCCCCACCTGGGAATCCATCCCATATACAGTCACCAAACCCAGACACTATTGTGGATACCAAGAAGTGCTTGCTGACAGAAGGCTGTTATAGCTGTCTCCTGAGAAGCTGTACCAGTTCCTGACAAATACAGGGGTGGAGGCTTGCAGCTAACCTTTGGACTGAGCACAGGGTCCAATGGAGGAGCTAGAGAAAGGCCCAAGGAGTTGAAGGAGTTTGCAGCCCCATAGGAGGAACAACAATATGAACTAACTAGTACTCTCAGAGCTCCTAGGGATTAAAACACCAACCAAAGAGTACACATGGTGAGACTTATGCCCCAATGTAGGGGAACGCCAGGGTCAGCAAATGGGAGTGGGTGGGTGAGTGAACATGGGGAGAGGAGAGGGGATAGGGGGTTTTCTGATGAGAAACCAGGAAAGGACAACATTTGAAGTGTAAATAAAGAAAATATCTAATAAAAAGTTTTCAATGCTGCAAAATGAGCATGAGAACTGTCTAGTAGATATTTGTTGAAAAAGTTGTTTACTCCAGATTATATAGGAAAATCAGAATACAGAAAACAAAATTTTGTTGAAAATTTGTAACTTCTTTATGATAATAAAAAAAAACAATTTTGATTTGTATTTGTTCACAGTCAGAGTTCCATCACACTCCTGATCTACTACTTCCATTTCACAGAAAGCTGCCTAAGGGAAGCATTCTGGCTTTGCCAATCAACTCTTTCCCTCATGTATCCATCTGACCTTTACCATCCTGCAAATCAGTGAACCCAGAGACTTTACTCATGACCCCACACGACCTGAGGACTCCTAGTAAAATTTAAGCCTTTATTAGAGATGAGAAGATCAACACTGTCACTGACCTCCCAGGGACTATGGAGATCTACACTGAGATTGGCCAATAAGACCTGAGCCTCTTGTCTCTTCCAAAGCTCTCCAGTGGCTCATGTGCCCGTGGTATTGATGTTTTTATCCAGAAGCAGAATCATCCTAAAAGTCTGAGTGTGATATTACAAATGAATTTCCAAGTAAGTTCCAAGTGGACCTTGTCTCAGTGTTCTTTCTATTGATGTGATAAAAACAACAACAAAAGAAAAAAGAAAAGAATACTTGCTGAGCCTGGAGTTGAGTTCCTAGCATCTATGTCAGTCAGCTCACACCTGTAACTGTCTCACGTGTATCCTATACCCTCTTCTGGACTCTGTGGGCACAGACAAATAGGCACATACATAAATAAACATTTTAAAGTATTAAAACTGAAGAATGGCAGGAAAACACACAACAGTGACCTCTGGCCGCTGCATGTCTACACACAGGCATGTGCACCTACACCCTCATGTGCACATACAAAAAGTGGATGGATGGATGGATGGAAGGAAGGAAGGAAGATGGATGGAAGGAAGGATGGAAGAAATGATGGAGGATAGAAGGAAGGATGGGTGGAAGGGTGGATGGAGGATGGAAGGATGGAAGGAAGGAAGGATGGATGGAAGAAAGGAAGGAAGGATGGAGGATGGAAGGAAGGAAGAATGGAAGGATGGAGGATGGATGGAAGGAAGAAAGAATGGAAGGAAAGAAGGAAGGATGGAGGATGGATGGATAGATGGATGAAGGAAGGAAGGAGGGATGGAAGGAAGGATAGATGGATGGATGAATGGATGGATGGATGGATGAAGGAAGGATGGATGGATGGAAGAAAGGATGGATGGATGGATGGATGGATGGAAAGAAGGAAAGAAGGAAAGAAGGATGGATGCTTCCCTTTCTTGGTGTCAAAGCTCTCCTTTCCTCCAGTTGGGTCTAGATAATCACAACACGGCTCTTTTGCCAAGGAAAACCCATTTCAGTCTCTGCTCTGTAGCCCCTTTCATCCTGCTCTGGACCCATAGAGCAGAAGAAGCCCTCCCCACACAAAGGGTCCCCTAGAGCCCTGGCTTTCCCAGCTGTGCCTGGATAAACATTTCTCTTACACAGTTTGTGCCCAGCTGTGCTGTGCTCCTGGGAAGTAAGCAAAAGTGGAAGGAAGTTTTCCACCAAGCTCACAGCCACAAAGTTCAACTTGTGTGCATTACTTCTGCAGATAAAACACAGGAAGTGTGTGTTCACACAGTCACTCAGGTCCAATGGATCATAGACAATTAGTGCTTGGATTTTATAAGCACTGCCGTAATAACAGTGGTGCGTGGGGTTTTCCCTCCAACTGTAATGTATGATCTTTATTAGGAGTTGTTTATTAACTGCTGTTCCCCCCCCCACACACACACACCCAGTGCTGTTGGAGGTGTTAGCTTGCTATAGGACATGCATTTCTGCATGCTGGTTGTCTTGACCAGCTGCCTTCTGACAGGAAGCAAGAGCTGCAAAGTCCAGGCTTAATTTTAGCCCTCACTTAGGAATGGAAGTGTCGGGAATTACTGAGCCCTTCTCTTTCAGTTCCTCTTCAGGGCTGGGCACAGTGTGTTGGGACAAGAGGTTGAAATGTGCTGTCTTTGTGTTTGTAAAGAGGACACCACTGGCCCAACACCAGTAGGACTTAAGTTTGAGTCACTTTTCCAACTGTAGAGTTGGGCAGCTGGGTATCCCCAGACAGGAGGCAGTTCAGCCAAGTCACATTAAAGTCATCTCCATGGTCTGTTAACCCAAGCCTACCCAAGGATCCTTTTGTCAGTGACCCCTCAGAGCAAGTACTATTTTAGAGACAGAGACAGACAGACAGAGAGACAGAGACACAGAGAGAGTGTTTGTGCCCCCCCCCCTCTGTGCATGTGTGTGTGTGCATGTGTGTGCATGTATGTGTGTGTGTGCATGTGTGTGTGCATGTGTGTGTGTGCATGTGTGTGCGTGTGTGCATGTGTGTGTGCATGTGTGTGTGCATGTGTGTGTGCATGTGTGTGCATGTGTGTGTATGCATGTGTGTGTGTGCATGTGTGTGCGTGTGTGCATGTGTGTGTGTGCATGTGTGTGCGTGTGTGCGTGTGTGTGTGTGCATGTGTGTGTGTGTGTGTACCCACATACGTACATGTGTACACATGGCTTTATGTTGGTTCTGAGGATCAAGCCCAGGACCACTTTACCAGCTGAGCTGCCTCAGCAGCCCCACTTCAGGAATTCTCTATCTGGTGCTCAGCTGCACCAGTCCGAGTAGTGTGCTGGCAAATGCTCAGCCAGCCTTCCAGAAAGTAAAATCCCTCTGCAACTTGTGTGTTCATTTACAAGGTAGAAATAGGTTCAGTGTGGCCAATGCCAAGGTATGTATAGAAAGTTCAGGACCCTGGATCTGTACAGACAGACAAACAGGAGGTTTTCACCAGTCAGTAGCATGTAGCTCTATGGGGTGTGCGTTTGATTTGTGCTTCTCTCTGAAGGAAGTCATGTGTGTGTACACAAAAGTGTGGATTTAGTTATTTCATTTTTCAACATTTCTAAATCTTAGCTGTGTTAGGAAGGAACTCTTGGTGTGGAGAATTTAATAAGTCAAGCTATCCCACTTTACTCGTCATTCAGTTCTAATTGGCTGTGTGCCTTCTAATGTTTCTGTTGAGTGACTTTTTGTTTAATTTCCAGTTTCATTCTTTTGTCTTGAAAATCATAGTTATTGGGGCCGTGAGATGGCTCAGTGGGTAAAAGCACTGACTGCTCTTCCAGAGGTCCTGAGTTCAAATCCCAGCAACCACATGGTGGCTCACAACCATCCGTAATGAGATCTGACGCCCTCCTCAGGTGCGTCTGAAGACAGCTACAGTCTACTTAATTATAATAAATAAATCTTTGGGCTGGAGTGAGCAGGGACTGAATGAGTGAAGGTGACCGGAGTGAGCAGAGTTCCTAAATGCAATTCCCAACAACCAGATGAAAGCTCACAACCATCTGTACAGCTACAGTGTGTACTCATATGCATAAAATAAATAAATCTTTAAAAAAAAAAAAAAAGAAAATCATAATTGTCTGTCCCAAAAAGCTTCCCCTCTCTGCCCTTTCTTCAGCTTTAACAACAAGCGTGCGGCTGGTGAACTGGGCAGCCATCCTCTGGGAAGCAAAGCTGGACTTTCCCCATTGTTAACTAGCCAACCTTCCCACACTTTGATCATTTTAACTTGGCTGTCTTGTTCCCATTGAGGTTCTGGACCAAGATATATCCAGTGCAGGATAGAATGGACACCAGCTGTAGTGTCTGTCACTGTCTAGGTTTTTTTCATCCCAATTCTAAGTGCCCTTTCCCTTGTAGAAGGAACGAAACATGTCTGCCAGGCTTGTTATTTTCATTCCTATTGAAGCCTCCTCCCCTTTCATCAAGATACTAGTTATCTGTGAAGAAAGCAAATGTAGGTCTGGGGGATGGCTCAGTGGGGAAGGGCATTCGCTGTGCGAGCAGACAGGCATGTCTGCCTGTACCCATAACCCTAGCACTGTGGGGTGAAGACAGGTGGATTATAACAACTCACTGGACAGCTGAGACTGTGACCTCAAGGGTCAGTGTGACACCCGTCTTAAAGGAGTAGAGGGGGTTGAATTAAGGAAGATATTGAATGTCTTCCTGTGGCTTCCAAGTGCACACACCTTCACACTTACAAGAGAGAGAGAGAGAGAGAGAGAGAGAGAGAGAGAGAGAGAGAGAGAGAGAGAGAGAGCGCAGAAAAGAAAGCAAGAGTACATACGAGCAAAGAATAGATATTCCAGCTTTGATGTTCCCACCATCAATGGCAGAGAACCTGTCATTAACTAAGGTTAATCCTGCTCAACTGTGTGCCTTGTCATCATTTTGCGGGTCCTTCAGCTGCCTCAAAGTGACACTTGCTAAAGCAGCAACACTAGAGGCAAGCAGGGAGCCGTGGGCTTTCATGTCGCCCTCTGACTTGTTCGTTCGAGCTTTGTGAGTGCTGAATGTGGAGAACTAAGTTGCGGTAGAAAGTTGCCGTTGACACTGTCTGGGAGAGGTTTTGAGGTGTGTTTCCCATTCCTTCCCCAGCCCCACCACCACTCCTATCTCTACCAGAGAGCCAGCTTCTGGCGGAGCAGCCCGGCTGAGCCGGGGACTAGTGCACACTGAGGATCTGACTGCTGACATTCATGCACCTGTCCCAGGATGCCTACACCCTGGCCTCCAGGACTGGGGGATCATTCTGTCACTCCTCACCTTCAAGGACAGGCACAAAGGTAGCATAGGAAATCCCTGCACCTGAAAGCTGTTTCCAGTAAATGTGAGGGAGATTGACGGAAAACCATCTTTCTTTCCCTAGTACCCGACTGGCGTAGGGAACACATTGTTTGACGATGTGTTTTTGGTTTTTGTTTTTTCAGGAGATTGAAAAGCTAGACACAATTCATCTTTTTAATCATTCTAACCCCTGCCCCTTGACCTTTCTGCTAGCTGTGTGTGCTTGGGTCCTGCAAGCTTGAACCACCAGCTTTTGTTCAGGACTTTGGAGGTTGGTCTTGTCTCGGTGTACTCAGTTTTAGAAAGAAAATCTTCTAGAGGCAACTGACTTGATCTGGTTTCCAGGCTAAGCTTCTGGAGGCCTCTACATGCCTCATAGTTTGCCTTGAAGTTACAGAGTCACCTTCTCATCCCACTCCACCCTTTTCAAAAAAATCCTGCCTGCCTTGGGGGAGGGGGCCATGCGTATCCTACAGGAAGGCTCAACAAGCCTTCTTGACGGCAGACCTTCATAGCTGATCCTGAGATTTCATGGAGCAATGAACACTTACTGAGGGTAGAACCGTCTTGCTTGCTGCTTCAGGTCAACATAGCAAGAGAGAATTACAGCCTGCAGAAGCCCTGGGATCTACTGCAGTTAATTAGGGATTAAGTTTTATTGTTCATATCTGAGAAAGCTTCTCTCTCAACGTGTAAAATGTTGTGTGCTGCTTTATTCTGACAGGATGCTTGTCATGCACATTTAACCCACTAGCTCCCTGTAATTTAGCTAATTCGGCATTTTTTTTTTTCCTAGAAGTAAGTAAGCTTGAAGAATGTGTGACAGAGCTGTGTGCCCAAGTCCCAGCTCTGTGTCGTGGTTCGGAAAACTCAACTTGTTTGACCGTGCAATTTTCTAAAGTCTGTAAGATGAGGGTGGGACTCCTTCTCTCTGGGCTTATTAGAGGAATTGCGAGCAGCAGGGAGGGAGAGTCTGGCCCATATTGGGTCCCCAGAAATAGCAATCATTCTTAGCAGTTCCTGTTTGAGTTTGCAAGAAAATGCCTGCCAGCCTCTCTCCAAGTCCGTGCGTGGTGTGTATCTGTCTTAATTGTGTGGCAGGCCCTTGTGGCCCACGCTGGAGCTTGATCATCAGAGTTCTTTTCATGCAAAGATTCAGAGCTTAGTCACAGAAGGACACTGCATAGTAGTGCCAAATAATGAAGCTGTCAGGACTGCTGGAATCCATCGTCCATTCACTCTGTGCTGAAGAATGAAGCAGGCAGGAATGCAGCCAGGAGGGAGGGAACCAGCTAGGAGAGGGTATGGAAGAGATGACCTCTGCAGCCAGCAAAATCTTCTGCTCAGAATTGAAAGCATTTGTGGACAGCTCATCTGATAAAGAATTCTTATATGAAAACCACAAAGAGAAAATAATGGTGTTGTTTTGAGACACTGTACATGCTGGCAGATACTCTATATTCTGAGTGGGACTATAACATCTGGTTTTCCCTATGGCAATTCTTTATTAAAAAATAATAATAAAGGCAGGGTATAAATTATAAACCTTAGACAAATTAATACTTACTCTTTAAAAAATGAAAGCCAAACCAGAGCCACAACTCTTCTTTATTATGTATACAAAAAAAATAAATAGAAATAAACTATTCTATTGGTAAACACATAGACTCTTACAGAACATTCATAATAAATCTGGAAGGGTTTACTCCTAAAGCTGTCTTCTAGCTAGTCCCTTTCTCTGATCTGGATACATGTTCATGAATAGAATTGCTGAGAGAAGTGCTGCTTGTTTGTACAGAAAGTGACTTCATTGTCACTTCATTTTTGTGATTCCTTATGTCGCAGGGAAACTTGGCATGCTAAGGTGTCCAGCGCTGGGATTTACATTTAGGAAATAAAATCACTTAATAATAAAAAGAATTAGACTAACAAAGCCCATATTGTGTCACATTCTAAATGGCCTGTGTAATGAGGACAAGCCAACTGTGTGTGGGATGAAGGGTTCAGGCGTGTAACCTTTTGTGATTTCATAACATTTGGGCAGCCAGGCAGGATGTTAGCTCTTGTTTTGTTGCAGTAGAGGACAACTATAATTATGTGTAGGTATTTATTTGACTTATCAGTTTTTACTGTTAGAACCAAGTGATTCTCCTAGGCTTATGGGAATAAATCCCACCAGGCAATAGATTAGTAACTATGGTAAAGCCACATGAAAAGTTCACTTCAAATATCAGACCAAAACTGTGGTCTTCGGGATTTTGCAGTCTACCAGCTTCGTGATGCTTCTTTTTAGCCACATGGTCTTGATGATGATACTATCCAACAAAAGACACTTGAGGAAATTAAAATGACCTAGATTGTCCCACGGTGCTCACGGTGCAACCTCTACCTACTAAGGAAGAGGTACAATCAGTGTGGACCCCGCTTAATGAACAAGCTCATCTTTGGTCATACACATGGCAGGCAAACACATAGATAAGAGAATACTTTTTTTTTTTTTT
>JADRCD010212704.1:0-11090 GCA_019843815.1 Montemys delectorum
GAGAGAGAGAGAGAGAGAGAGAGAGAGAGAGAGAGAGAGAGAGAGAGAGCACGAGCTGTCAGCACTCTGTCTACCCGTTGTCATGGACCACAATCTATAGAAAGGAAATGAAAGGTAAATAGTTACCTACAGTCCTAGGAGCCATGCCTGCTATCTAATCACCTACCTGCTGAATCAAACTGCCAGTTTAAATACAAGTTGACTTTTTGGCAACCTTTAATTTTACTTTCATTGGGAACATAGAAGAAATCTGTAATAATAATACAAGGATTTCTTGCATACTTTTACCCTCACTTATATCCTTTAATAGTTTTAACTTATATTTTTGATTCTTGCAGAATACACCTTCAGACTTCCTGTTGAAGAAGCAGTGGGGATTCCGAACATACCTGTACATCCTATTGGATATAATGATGCAGAGAGACTATTACGGTATAGTCTTTTAGCTGGATATTAATGTTGATCTTGCTCTAAGATGTTTATGTCTGCTTTATAACTCAGTTACATTAAAAATAACTATCAAAATAAATATTGACAAAAAAAACAAAAACAAAAAATTTTATAAAAGCTAGGCAGTGGTGATGCATCCCTTTAATCCCAGCACTTGGGAGGCAGAGGCAGGCGGATTTCTGAGTTCAAGGCCAGCCTGGTCTACAGAGTGAGTTCCAGGACAGCCAAGGCTATACAGAGAAATCCTGTCTCGAAAAACAAAAACAAAAACAAAAACAAAATAAATATTGAAGTAGGAACACCATTTTCATGAGAACAGTTTAACTAATAAGAAAAATAATAGTAAAAAATCTCTGCTCAGATGCAATTCTCAAAATGAAACTCTGTCCAAAGATTAAAGCCACCAATTGTTTGAAAACAATTAAATACTTTAATGTCCTCAGATGTTTGGTAGCTATTTTTCTGTGGTTTAAATACACAATCCTGCTGGCCACTAGATGTGTGATCTTATACCAGTTACGTTCTCATGGTCTGATTCCATTTCCTTACATGTAACATGAGAACTGTGCTCTCGCCCTGAGTCACAGCACAGGGAAGTGTCCGCACTGCATTGAACATTGACTTAACACTCACTGGGAGTGTATCTGGATTTCATTGCCTATTTCTCATTTCCTAAAAGACTTCCATTTCCTAAATGACTCTACCTGAGTAACTTCATTATTTTTTAATAGGTACTTCCTATGTGGTTGGCAGTTTCTTTAAAAATTCAGTGCTTCTTACCACAATCACTAATGGTCCCTCTTTTGGATGTCTTCAATTCGTGACTTCTCTAAGTATAACAAGTATGACAAGGCTATTGCTATCTTTCTGCCCTTTAGATTTTATTTTATTTTATTTTTTCGTGTTCAGCTTTGTAACTAACATGTTGCATGTTATTTATTTGTTTAGGCTAGGAATCTTACCAGAACGAAAGCTTCATGAGGGACCTTTTTGTAAAGAGTTCCTACATATATGTTATCACTACCAATCTCTTTATTTCTTCAAAATCAATATTTTTGTTGTTTCCTGTACTTTTGCAGCCACCTGGGAGGAACTGCTTCACCAGACAAAAGCTGGAAGGGAAGTCTAAATGTTAGTTACAAGATCGGACCTGGCTTTACAGGAAGTGAATATTCCAGGTAATTTTGTGATTCTTTAATAGCCCAGAAAAGTTTTATTTTAACAGAAAAATGTCAAGATAATATTCTGCCAGATAAAATATGCCTTCATCTTTTTCCCTTGTCACTAGTAACATCATTTTTTATCAACACAGAAGGACTTACAGAATGAACTACTAAATTCTTCAGAGATGACATGATAATACAAGATGAAATATTATGTTTGAGTTTAACCTTAAAACATTTTGAGCAGTGTTTTTTTTTAACTTCCATTTTAAAGTTAATGTTTAAATAAATGTTCCTAGTAACTTTTATGATGGGTAAATTGAGAGAATCACTTACTGTTTATCCTTTACCACATGGCATAAATAAGTTAAAATGAGGAAATCATGTGATACAATAATTCTCAATAGATGTATCATTGTAATTATTATTTTTACTTGTTTCTTTTCCTTTGTTTATTTTTAAAGAAATGGTTGAAGGACTCTGTGTAGTCCTGGAATTCCTAGAACTTGTTCTGTAGACCAGGTTGGACTTGATCTCATAGATCTTCCTGTATCTGCCTCCCAAGTGCTAAGATTAAAGATATGCACCACCACTGCCCAGCTATAATTTGAATTGTTTTAACATGGAGCTGTTGTAGAACAGTGACCGTATATGCCTGTTGGGCTGAGTAAAAGCAGACAGAGAGAGTAGTTGTGGAAACACAGGCTATCATACAAAGTTCGATTTACCTGAAAGATTGGGGAAAGAGAAATGTTAATGCTGATAAGTCAGAGTGTACTTGGATGCTCAGAATATGTTTTTATTAGTCAGATTGGTTTGTTTCAGAAAATTTAAAGTGACAGTTCAGTTTTCTTATTTTTGTAGGAATTTAGAATTTGAATTACTTACAGACTTAACATTCTAATCCAATCAGGACAGTTGTAAATTATAAATTATAAAGCTTACTATTCTACAGAGGGAAGGAAGGATAGCATGGTTGTATAAGATAAAAGTTTTGAAAAAATTTAAGGTTAGAATCAGACAGATTTGGACAAAATACATCCATAATTTCTCTTACTTTCCTCAGGGGTCTGGAGAGATCACTTGCCAGTTAAGAGCTCTCACAGCTCTTATATAGGGTTTGAGTTCAATTCCCAGCACTCATGTTGGCACACAGGTGGATGTAACTCCAGCTCTAAGGGATCCAACTCCCTCTTCTCTCTTCTGTTTTTATTGCCCCCTCCCTACACACACACACACACACACACACACACACACACACACATACATACCACACACACACACTATATTATGATATATAATATATATTATACATATAAAAGAATAAACAGAAAAGCTTAAGAAATACCAAGTATAGAATCAGGTTATCCAACACTGGTCTCATTGATTGTTATGATTTGAGTTAAAAATGGATAGAAACAACAACACAATCCTTAAAAATTCATTCTTTCCTTTTTTTTTAAAAAAAATAGATTTATTTATTTTATGTATATGAGTACACAACATAACTGTACGGATAGTTATTGGGAATTGGTTTCATCTGGTTATTGGGAATTGACTTTAGGACCTCTGCTCACTGTCATATATCCCGGCTCACTCCGGTCGGTCCTGCTTGCTCTGGCCCAAAGATTTATTTGCCATTATAAATAAGTACACTATAGCTGTCTTCAAATTTACCAGAAGAGGGCGTCAGATTTCATTATGGGTGGGTGTGAGCCACCATATGGTTGCTGGGATTTGAAATTATGACCTTCGGAAAAGCAGTTGGTGGTCTTACCTTCTGAGACATCTTAACAGCCCTTTTTCTTCCCTTTCACCTCATAGAGATTTGAGGTGAAATTTATTTGTCCATTTAGAGATACTAACAAATAACAAGACATAAAACCAGTTCCTCATGTTGCTTGCATTAATGAAGAATAATTTTATCTTTCCTATGAAAAATGAAAATACAATTGAATACAAAGTCAGCAGTGCAAAATTAAAGCTAAACATACAGATATATAAAATATGGATTTTTAATTTTTTTTAACTTTTATTGCATTATGATGAGAAAAGTTACATGATTTCAATTTATCTGAATTTGTTAACATTTAAAAACATTTTAAGTAAATAGAATTAAATCACATTCTTGTTTTCCTTTTGTACCCCAACTCCTTCCAGAGACCCCCTCTTCAATACCTACAATAACTTTTTTTGTAATATTCCTTAAAATTTATAAAATATTATAACAATAAAAATGAGTATTATAAAAGTTGTTTGATATAAAACAACAATCAATTTAACAGTGGTAAGTAGATGATCATCTACAGCAATACTGAAAATACATTTTTCTCAATATAAATTTTAAATAACTCCAAACATATTAACTGTATATTTCAAAATAATGCATTACTACTAGCATTTTCTTTTTTTTTATTTTTATTTTTTTTTTTATTTTTAAAGGACAACATTTAATTGGGACTAGCTTACACATTCAGAAGTTCAATCCATTATCATCAAGGCAGGAAGCATGACAGCATCCAGGCAGGCATGGCAATGGAGGAGATTAGAGTTCTACATCTTATTCCAAAGAGAATCAGAAGACTGTGTCCCACATGGCTAGGAGGAGAGTCTCAAAGCCCTCTTCCACAATGACATACTTCCTCCAACAAGGCCATGCCTACTCCAGTAGGGGCTCACTTCCTAATAGTGTCACTCCCTGGGCCAAGCATATTCAAAGCACCATATTCCACTCGTTCCCTGGCCCGCATAGGCTTGTTAAAACTCATTTCAAAATAACTTATTTCAAAATAATACATCACTACTAGTATTTTCTTAAATGAATATAAATGTATAAAGTCTTTTTGTTGGTTTGTTTGTTTTGTATTTAGGAGAGCTTAAAATCTTGGCTCTTACTGTGGTAAAAGCCCAAAATAAGAACAATTTTTAGACATTAGATTTCATTGTAATAAAGCTGTACTTCAATGACCCGCGAATCACCAAAGGATTTTACCTCCATCAAAGGTAAGCTGAGAGTTGACATCTCTGCTAGACTATGGAATGAATTGTAGACACGATTTTTGGATACAGATTTCCTGCTATAGTCAAAGCTATTTGTCTTCAGTGAGTGAATTTATTCTCAGCTCACAGAGAACAGGTTACATTCATTTAAGAAATGCTGTGTGTATTAAGATGGTCTATCCATAAAGTCATTCACCAACTGTTTCAATGAACAATGGTTCTACTTGGAGGGTGGCACAGACATTAGGTGAGGGTAAGAATTTGATTCATTGGCTGTGATAATTTGGAAAAGCATTCATCTCAGAGAAAGAGTAACTTATAAAATCTTCTTCAAACTTGATACAAGAGTTACAAACTTCAAGCAAAGCATTCAGTCTCACTCTTTGTTTTTCTCTTACAAGCCACCTCCCAATTTAATTGTCTACATTTCTTTTGGGTATATAAATACTTTTGAAATATGTAAGCTGTTCTGAAAACTATAGTATAGTGTAAAAACATGAAATAAACAATACTACTAATAGAGAGACTGAGATAGGAGAAGCAAGATTTCAAGACCCTTATATTGTACACAGAAGATACTGTCATGAGCAGACAAGCTGAAAATGTACATAAATTGTACAATATTGGACCTATTTCTCCAATTACCAAATTAGAAAGACCATTGGATGACAATCAACAAATTTTAAATTCCTCATATTTTGGATTTCAATTGATTAGGATATGTTGGTAAAATTAATTTTCAAATTATGATATTAAGAAAAAGTAACTGTTACTTCCTGTTGTTTTTGTTGTGAGAGGTGGAATTAGGTTTATGTAGATTTGTTGGAAGATTACTTTCTCGATTTTTTTTAGGATGTAGTTTCCCTCCTCGTGTTGGAATTTTCCATATATTATCCTTTGTAGGGCTGGATTTGCGAAATATATTGTGTAAATTTTGTTTTGTCATGGAATGTCTTGTTTTCTCCATCTATGGTAATTGAGAGTTTTGCTGGGTATAGTAGCCTGGGCTGGCATTTGTGTTCTTGTAGGATCTGTATGACATCTGCCCAGGACCTTCTAGCTTTCATAGTCTCTGGTGAGAAGTCTGGTGTAATTCTGATAGGCCTGCCCTTATACATTACTTGACCTTTTTCCTTTACTGCTTTTAAAATTCTTTCTTTGTTTAGTGCATTTGGTGTTTTTATTATTTATTATGTGATGGGAGGAATTTCTTTTCTGGTCCAGTCTATTTGGAGTTCTGTAGGCTTCTTGTATGTTCATAGGCATCTCTTTCTTTAGGTTAGGGAAGTTTTCTTCTATAATTTTGTTGAAGATTGACCCTGGATGGTTTTGTTCGATTCCTTCACCTGTTTGGTTGTACTTTTCTGTAATTCTTTAAGGAATTTTTTTGTTTTCTCTTTAAGGGCTTCTACTTGTTTACTTGTGTCCTACTGTAATTATTTAATGGATTTTTGTGTTTCCTCTTTAAGGGTTTTTTACCTGTTTACCTGTGTTCTCCTGTATTTCTTTAAGGAAGTTATTTATGTCCTTCTTAAATTCCTCTATCAGCATTATGACATATGATTTTAGATCCAAATCTTGCTTTTCTGGTGTGTTGGGGTATCCAGGACTTGCTGTAGTAGGAGTACTAGGTTCTGATGAAGCCAAGTAGTCTTGGTTTCTGTTGGTAGGATTCTTTGCCTTTCTCTAACTGTTGATCTCCGGTGTTAGATGTTCTTGCTATTTTTGGCTGGAGCTTGTTCCTCCTGTGGGTCTGTAAGGCTGTGTCAGCACTTCTTGGAGATAAGCTTTCTCTTGGTAATACCAGTGCACAGAGAGCTGTGGATTCTGGGTACAGATGGATGAAGGAAGGACCCTGTCCCAGTTGTTCTGCAGCTTCTGCTGCCTCTGCCTCCTGGCTGTTCCCACTTTAGAAAGTCACCAGAGAGAAAATGTCAGTCTCACCTGGGGTCAGAGTACTCCCTGGAGACAAGCTCTCCTGCTGGCTGGAATGGTACATAATGAGCTGTGGAACTGGTGAGCCTCCTGGTTGTGGATGGAGGTAGAAAAGCACTTCTTCCTTTCTAATTCGTATCCCTTTGATTTCCGTTTGTTACCTAATTGCTCTGGTTTGAACTTCAAGTACTATATAGAATAGATAGGAGGACAGTGGGTAGTAGATAGTAGTTGTTCAGTTTGTGTGTGTATGTGTGCTTCCTGTCATTTTTATTGTTGTTGAAGACCAGCCTCAGTCTGTGGTGATCTGATAGGATGCATGGGATTATTTTAATCTTCTTGTAGTGGTCGAGGCTTCTTTTGTGTCTGATTATTTGATCAATTTTGTAGAAGGTTCCTACTATTAGGTGCTGAGAAGTAAGTATATTCATTTGTTTTAGGAAGAAATGTTCTGTAGATATTTGTTAAATCCATTTGGTTTATAACTTCTGTTAGTTTCACTGTGTCTCTGCTTAGTTTCAGTTTCCATGATCTGCCCATTGGTAAGAGTAGGGTGTTAAAGTCTCCTGCTATTATTGTGAGTTTCAATATGTGCCTTAAGCTTCAGTAATGTTTCTTTTACAAATGAGGGTGCCCTTGCATTTGCAGCATAGATGTTCAGAATTGAGAGGTTTTTTTTGTTTCTTCGGACCATTAGCCTGGAATTTTTTTTTTCCCACTCTTTTTCTTTGAGGCTATATGTCATTGTCCCTGAGGTATGTTTCCTATATGCAGCTAAATGCTGGGTCCTGTTTATGTATCCAGCCTGTTACTCTATGTCTTTTTATGTGAGAATTGAGTCCATTGATGTGCATATATATTAAGGACAAATGATTGTTGCTTCCTGTTATTTTTGTTGTTAGAGGTGGAATTATGCTTGTGCGGTTCTTCTTTTTTTGGACGGGGGAGGTGTTTCCCTCCTTGTGTTGGATTTTCCTTCTATTATCCTCTGCAGGAATAGATTAGTGGAAAGATATTGTTTAAATTTGGGGCTGTTGTGGAATATTTTAGTTTCTCCCTTTAAAATAATTGAGAGTTTTGCTAGATATAGTAGCCTGTGCTGGCATTTTTGTTTTCTTAGTGTCTGTACAGGTCTTCTTGCTTTTAGAGTCTCTGTTGCGAAGTCTTGTGTAATTCTGATGGGTCTCTGTTTATATGTTACTTGACCTTTTTCCCTTACTGCTTTCAATATTCTTTCTTTGTTTTGTGCTTTTGATGTTTTAATTATTATGTGATGGGAGGACTTTCTTTTCCAGTACCATCCATTTGGTGTTCTGTAAGCTTCTTGTATGTGTATGGCTATCCCTTTCTTTATGTTAGGGAAGTTTTCTTCTACCAATTTGTTGACCATGTTTCCTGACCCTTTGAGTTGGGACTCTTCTCTCTCTTCTATACCTATTATTCTTAGTTTCAGTCTTTTCATTGTGTCCTTGATTTCTTGTTTTGATTTAGGAACTTTTGTATTTTCTTTGACTGTTGTGTCAATGTCTTCTAGGGTATATTCTATGCATGAGACTCTCTCTTCTATCTCTTGTATTCCGATACTTACATTTGTGACTCCTGATCTCTGTCCTAGGTTTTCCATCTCCAAAGTAGTCTTCCCTTGTGTTTTCTTTAATATTTCTATTTCCATTTTTAGATCCTGGACAATTTTGTTCAATTCCTTCATCTGTTTGGTTGCGTTTTCCTATATTTCTTTAAGAGGTTTATTTGTTTCCTCTATATAAGAGCTTCTACTTTTACCTGTGTTTTTCTATATTTCTTTAAGGGTGTTATTTATGTATTTATAAAATTCTATTATATCCATGAGATGGGATTTTAGATCTGAATCTTGCTTTTCAGGTGTGTTGGGGTATCCAGGGCTTGGTGTTTTGGGAAAACTGGGTTCTAATATTGTCAAGTAACATTGGTTTCTATTGCTTATGGTCTTGCACTTGCCTCTTGCCATTTGGATATCTCTATTGCTAACTGCCCTTGCTGTCTCTGACTAGAGTGTGTCAGTCCTGTGAGCCTGGTTGTGTCAGAAATCCTCAGAGTTCAGCTGTCTCTGTGATCCTGTGATTCTGTGATTCTATGATCCTCAGATTCTGGGTGTGACAGAGTTCCTGGGTGTTAAGCTGCCTCTGGGATCCTGAGATCCTTTTGTGTCAGGATACCTGGGAGTCGAGCTTCTTCTGGGTGTTATCGGAGTGGGTGAGAAGCGAGCACCCTAATCTGCTCTGGGCACAGGTTCAAAGCAGGAGAAACCCCTGTTTCTGGATGGACAGGGGTTCCTGCATCCCTGGATCCTGGGGGTCCCAGTCACACCGGGTGATGGAACAGATGTTGTGGCCTTACCTGTGATCTTGGGTATGTCTGAGCATCTAGAATAAGGAAACTCTTTTTTAGTAAGTAGGAAAACACTTGAAGTTAACAATGAAAGTACACAATACATTATACATAACTGCATTGTCTACATTAATGACTGTCAATACAATGTCTATTTATATTAGCATCATCACAAATATATAAGTAATTAATCATACTATGACATCGTAGCAGCCTCAGTGTCAATAGTGCTTTTAGTTCCTTTGTAATCTTAGGTATACGATCACATATGTGATTTGTTATTGACTTAAACAACACTGTTCTCTTCAGCGATTTATACAAATTTATGTCCAAACAATACTTAAGTTATTATACAACACACTGTCACTCCTGTGTAGTGTTCGTATAAAGTTAAAAAAAAACTTTAAGGCATTTGATAGTATATTTTGAGTTAGAAGTAAAAATCAGTAATACTGTTATGAAGAAAAATATGAAATATTTGTTTTAAAAGTTGGCTTTCAGGTACGTGCCTAAATCCATACAGAAAAAAAATTGTAATAATGCTTTGTAAGTGTTCCAAATAACCTTATTTTTGAAGTGGCAGAGAAATGAGCATTCGATATCCTATTGAGTAGTTTTCTGTAGTGTGGGGAATTTTCAATGAAATGGTAAATGAAACTAAATACAATGCTCCATGTGAACTAACTTATTCTTTTCAAAATTCTAGGAAAGTTAGAATGCATGTTAATAACATTAACAAAATCACAAGAATTTACAATGTAATTGGAACTATTAGAGGGTCTACAGAGCCTGGTGAGTCATTAAAATTTTAAAAACGTTTTCTTTTAAAAAAAATTAAGAAAAGATGAAATTCTGTCAATAACATACTTTTTTGGCTGATTTGAAACTGAAATTCAGGAAAAGGATGTTACCATTCTAAAAGATTTTACTTTACACTGTTGGTTGTCTTCTGCGGAGGAAACTCATGAAGGAGAAAGTTTAATTAAATACACAAATGACAAATGCCTGTAATGTGTGCTAGCTGAAGCTCTCTGGAACACATTCTTGTCCAGACAGGTATGTCATTCTCGGAGGCCATCGTGACTCCTGGGTGTTTGGAGGGATTGACCCTACCACTGGGACAGCAGTTTTGCAAGAGATTGCGCAAAGCTTTGGGAAGCTTGTAAATGGAGGTAACTAACAATTTTCTGGTCACTGGTAATTGAAAGAGACTTGCTTAATATTTCTGTAGCTGCAGGTGGATGTAGCTAATCAAGTACACTAACATGATTGCAGGCTGGAGACCTAGGAGAACTATCATTTTTGCCAGCTGGGATGCAGAGGAGTTTGGACTGCTGGGTTCAACTGAATGGGCTGAAGTGAGTGGCATGGCAGGCACTTATTGTATAGATTCTCTTACCTAACGGAAAAAGACTCAAGCTAAATTCACAAATACATAGAATTTTTTTACTGTCATGTTTGTTTGGCAAAGCAGAACCATTTTTTAAGTTAACACTATTTATTATCAAAATAATTTTTTCTATACTTGCATTGTGAAAATAAAATCAGTAAACTCATAAAATAATGTGAATTTGCAAGCTGTTAATTTGTCTTGCCTTTAATAACAGTTATATTGTTAATTATAAAATGTTAATAGTGTAAATTAAATCACTTTAATAGAATAGCTTAAAGTAGTATTTCACAGCATTGTCTTTTTAAAATTTCTTACGGGCTCTTAATTCTTAAAGAGCCTCTCCTAGGTACCTTCTTTCTTCTTTCCTGTTCTCCTTTGTTGGTAATATCTAAGTTTTTACTAAAGTGTCTAAAGTGAGCACACACATTTTCATAAAGTTAGATATGGTTTGTGATATTTGCTTTGTCTACCATCTGTTCATCACAAATAAGTATAAATTTTATTCATGTGATCTAAAGTATGCATATCTGTGTATAGTTATAAAAATGCCTTTTCCCTGACTCATTCTTCCTTACATTACTGTAAACTAATAATATAAAGCAAAATCATATATAGTTACTGTACTGGCTGGTTTTGTGTATCAACATGACACAGGCTGGAGTTATCACAGAGAAAGGAGTTTTAGTTGGGGAAGTGCCTCCATGAGATCTAGCTGTGGGGCATTTTCTCAATTAGTGATCAAGGGGGTAGGCCCCTTGTGGGTGGTGCCATCCCTGGGCTAG
>JADRCD010212705.1:0-10719 GCA_019843815.1 Montemys delectorum
TGTGTGTGTGTGTATTTGTGTGTGAGTGTTCCTATGTTCCTAAATATATAACAAGAATTTCTTCAGTCTGCATAATGAAATATGTCTGTCCGTCTTTTGACATTCGATAGTGAATAACCAACTGGTGTGCTGTGCTTTGACGAAGGCTATTTCTCCTGCTTTTACTTTTCTTTGGTTATTTTTAAAATTATTTCTTTTATTTTTGAGATCATATTATAATTGCAATATTTCCCACTTCATTTCCCCCCTCCAAACTCTCTAATGGGTCTTTTTCCATGTCCCTGGGAAAGACTACTTCTTCTCCCCCCCTTTTCTTATTCTTTAGTTGCCTCTGTAGTTTATCTTTTGCAGATCCATTTTAGCATTTTTGTGCTTGTTCAGCACATGTTTAAGTAGCCATGTTAATGAGTATAGCTTCAGACGTTACTTGCAGAATAGTTCTAGGTCTGGAGAGATAGGGAGGCCTCTTGTCAGCACGCTTGATAACAAGTTTACTCCTTAGAACACACATGCTGGACAACTAGCACTGAATCCAAAATTTTTCCTGTAGTCTTTAAAATTTGCCTGTCAGCATGCTCACTGACATCACTGATGCTCCCAATTTCACACAGAAACTAAGAAGACAAATAAAAGTAAAAACCAAAAGTAAAATTCTCATGAATGCATTTCTGTCACTCATGTTTAACATAATTAGGTATAAACTGTACATACAGAACTTGCGATAAGGAAATATTCTGCGTTGGAATCTCAAGGAAATGGTGTGACACAGTTACCCTAAGTGTGCAGCAGTAGCGTACATAATATGCTGTCAATACCATCTCTCGAATTGTACTTAAGATCTATTTAACTGATGGCAAACTCTGCCTTGTACTGGAAACCTAGGTAACTGCTGATTGCTGGTGATGTCATGAATATAAATCTATTCCTTTATCAAACCCAACCCACTATTCGTTGTGAAGTACATTCTATCGCTTTGAGTTCACGCTCCTTCACATTTTCTCTGCTTCTACATTGATTTAGCTTTCTGTTGGGACTGCCTGCACTTCTAATTGTAAGCTCCTCTCACGATTCATTCAGGAGGTCTTTCTTACCTAATGTATTTTACTAACACCCTCAACAATTTAAAATCTCTTCTCAACCAAGGATCCCCTGACAGAGGTACCATAAACCAAATAGGGAATTTATATCACAACAGAATTGCTTCAAATAAAAGTGTATTCAAAAAAGAATGAGACAAGCATCAGGACAGCAGCAGAACTTGCTGAAATTGAGACCTAAGCCTGAATCAGTGGTCTTAATTTTTAATGTAGGGTGAAAGGAGTCAACGCGGAGTTTTCTTGTGAGATCTTCAGAGACTAAGTTAAATAGTGGAAAGGCATCAAGGCTATTCTTTGGCACAATTAACTTCTCTAGCTACTTTAAGTTCATTATTACAGCAGGAAGAGCTAATGATATATCTCAGAGTAAGAGACTCACAGCCTGACTTCTGAATCATGACACACTTTGACAGTTTGGAGGACCCTTTGGATAATATTGAATTCCAAACTTTCTTATTATCAGCATTCTGAATTCCCCACGGGAAGAATGCATCTTTTTCTTTCACTATTAAATGGAAAGGCCAGCATTTCTAAGTTTTCGTTCAACAAGTGTTCATGCCATGCACCTCCAATCTCAGGCTCCCTCCCACTTGATAAATACCGATTCTATATAGTGCCCCACCTGTAGAGAGCATGGTTTCAATCCACTGCTCTCAAGTATTAACACTTGCCTCCTTCCTCCTCTGGTTTGCTGACTTTTCAGGTTCTTATTACTGCTTACGTTGAGCTGTGTTACTCAAAGATGCTCCTATGACCCTCAGTTCTGCCTTCATTATCTGCATTATGTATAAGACCCAGGTGAAGAATCAGTGGGGACTGTGTGATATTTTACCTCTGAAAACCCATAGTGGTAATTTTACTAAGAAATAGCATAGACTTGTGTAATAGCTAAGATGGATGTGAAAAAGTAGAATGTTTAAATATCAGCTTCAGCATACAGCATGCTTAAGTAAATAGGAATACAAGTATATGTCATCTCCAACTAAGAAATATAGGCAATAGATGTGTTTTGTGAACTATGATTTTTATAAAACTGAACCTCATCAATTGATACAAAGAGTTTGAAAAGTGTATTTTGACATAGTATAAAATATATAGTATTGAAAACTGATCACATTTTAAAACTTGCTTTACATGCTTTTAATGTTTTAAAACATTTAAAATGTTTATCTAACAGATAAACAGAGAAGTTAAATTCAAATTCTACTATCAGAGTCTCAATAGAACCAGACAGTTTTAATATTTTACTTACATAGTTGACACGTCTTAGACTATAGTTGCATTTGGTTGCTTTGTAGTACATGGTCTTGCTTCTTGAATGTATCCTTGCCTAGTCTGAAATATTCCACTTACAACAGAGAAGACCAATGTTTATAGAAATTCTTCTGTTCCCTTCTGAATGCTGGAATTACAAACATGCTTCATCATGTACTACATATAATAAATACTTGCTTTGTATTCTGTGGAGATTTTTAAATGAAAATAACATCTTACAGAATAATATATTTCTGTGGGCAGAGTAATCCTAATACTACAATTTGTGTTTATGAAAAATATGTATTAATTATATTAACATATAAATATATTCTGGATATATTTGATTGTACTGAGTGACTTCAACGTATTATTTTTTATAGCCACATACTTAGCCCATGAGTACATATTACCTCTTGATAAAACCACTCATACCTAATTATTTTTTACAAATTGCTTTTAATATCTTACCATTTTCTAAACCATTTCTAGTTTTCTAGGAACTCTTTCAGACCTGTATTACAAAGTGAACTTTACCCATTTAGTATCTGTATTCCAGTTTGAGATTCAGTATGTAGTGAATAAAACACCTAAATTTTAAAAGATATTTTCTAAATAGTGGGTCTCAGAGGAGGTGGAATGTGTGAGACTTTAAAATGATATATGTCACAGCAGAAACATACCTGGAGGTAGTGACATTTTTAATATCTAGCATAATTGTGTTTTTTATGTCAGCGCCTATATGATTCTACTGAACTCACATTTACCAGGAAGCATAATTTTATAGTTAACATAATTAACATCCACTATTCCAATTGCTCATTAACTCAGAAAATTATTCTTTCTTTTTACTATTTTTTTCTCTAGTCCATGCTCCTTAATATTTTCCTTTGGTTCAGTAAAGCAGTTATTTCCAAAGATTTTTCTGAAAAATCTTTAAAGAGCAGTTAAAAACATGTGTCCTGAGCTTATTGAAAGAAAAAAATGTTAGAGTGTAGGGAGGAATAAATAAGAACATCTAATAGTAATTGAATTCTCCGATTTGCTCTCTACTCTAGATGGAAAAATTAAAGCACTTTAGTTTTGTTGTTGTTGTTCTTTCATATAAGATATACAATCTAAATGCATGTAATATTAGCCTAATATTTACCCAATGGAGCAGACACTGAGAAACTTCACAGATGATATAGCAAATAACAGCATGATGGTAAACAGGAGGGTCAGTAAGAAATAGTCAACCCTTTTCCTTTCATAGAGAATGGATCTATGATAGAGAAGCACTATCTTTTTAGACTGGATCTCTGTGATTAATATAGCATATGTATAATATTTCATTTTTATATTTTTATAAAACAGCCCTTTACTTATATCTACTGAGAAATATTTTAAGTTACTATGTACTGAAATTATGAAGCATGTACTAAACATAAGTCAGGAAAATATTGTCAAAAGCAAATAATTTTAGTTACACATTTGTCATTTATATGTGAAAATATAATAAGATTATGTACTAATTACATGTGAACTGGTCAGACTCTTATGTGTCTCAGCCTTTAACATGTTCAGGTGACATTTTTAGTGTCTGTAGGTCAAACTCAAAATAATTTATATTTTTTTGCAAATTATTAAACCTTTTAGAATTTCTATTTTACCTTACTCCAAAAGATGTAACCCATATTCGACACAGCTTGAGTGAAAAAGAACCTGAGAATAGATATCCCAGGGACCTATAAAAAATGAAAACTCTAGTGATAAAATGATTATTTTTGGAGATACCTTCAGGTATCAGTGACCACCAGGTGAGACCTTACATCAAAGAAAAAGCACATTTATAAAAGAAATATTGATAAAGATTAATTGCACATCAAACCCCACACATTAATAATGAGAGACTACAACATCCAATTCTCACCAATAGACAAGTTATAGAGAAAGAAACTAAACAGAGAAATAATGAAACTAACATAAGTTGTAAATCAAATGGACCTAATAGATATCTACGGAGCATCTCACCCAAATATAAAAAGATTACATTTTATTCTCAGCACCTCAGGAAGCTTCTCCAAAATTGGCCATGTACTTGGTCATAAAGCAAGCCTTAAGAGATAGAAGACAATAGAAATAACTCCTGTATTCTATGAGACCATCATGGATTAAAGTTGGACTTCAACAATGGAAAAAACCTACATATCTATGGAAATTGAATAACTCTCTAGTCACTGAACACTGAGCCAGGGACAAAATAAGCTAAGAAATTACATACTTCCTAGAATTCAATTAAATGAAGGCACAACATATCCAAACTTATGTGACACAATAACAGCAGCTGTAAGAGGAAAATACATAACACTAAGTGCCTTCATATAAAAATTAGAGAGTTTTCATAGTAATTCTTTAAAAGTATACTCAAAAGCTCTAGGGAGAGAAACAAATTAAAAATAAAAAGTAAACTTAACCCAAGATGAACATAATGCCAGAAATAGTCAAAGGCCTAGCTGAAATAAATCATTAGAAACAATAAGAACAATCAATGAAACCAAGAGCTGGTTCTTCTAGAAAATTAGCTTGATACTCAAACCCTTAGCCAAACTAACAAAACGGCAGAGAGACAGTCTTCAAACTGATTAAGGAAATCAGAAATGAAAAGGGACATATAATAACAGACACTGAGGAACTTTAAAGAATTAATAGATCTTACTTCAAAAGCCTGTACTCTACAAAATTAGAAAATATAAAATGAAGTGGATGATTTTCTGAAGAGATGCCCCTTACCAAAACTAAATCAAGATCAGGAAGCCTTTTTAAATAGACGTGTAACCCCTAAAGAAATAGAAGCAGTCATTAAATGTCACCCAATGAAAAAAACCCAGGGTGAGATGCTTTTACCTAAGAATTCTACCAGACATTCAAATAAAAGCTAACACCAATACTCTTCAAACTATTCCACAAAATAGAAACAGAAAGATGATTGACAAACTCATTCTATAAGGCTATATTCACCCTGATACCCAAACTACACAAAAAATCAACAAAGAAAGATAATTTCAAACCATTTTTTCTTATGAACATTGATGCAAAATAATAAAATACTTGGAAACCAAATCCAACAACATATCAACAATATCCACTATGATCAATGTACATCACTATATAAACAAGCAGAAAGTAAACAAAAAAAATCATGATCATCTCATCAGGTGCTGAAAATGCCTCTTACAAAATTCCTCACCCCTTCATGTTATCAAGTCTTAGAGAGATCAGGGATACAAGACATGTATCTAAACACAATGCACACGATATACAGCAAGACAATATCCAACATCAGATTAAATGTAGAGAAACTGAAAGCAATTCCACTAAAATCAGTGAAAAGACAACGCTGTTCACTTTTCTCCATATCTCAATATAGTACCTGATGTCCTAGCTAGAATAGTAAGACAACTAGAGGAGGTCAAGGAGATACAAATTGGAAAGGAAGGTCCCTGGGAGCCCCCAGGGGTTCTGGCCTATTGACACTGTTGCTCTATCCTTGGGACTGCAAAGCCCCTCAGCTCCTAAGTCCTTTCTTCAACTCCTCCATCGGGGACTCCACACTCAGTCTAATTGCTGGAAATGAGCATCTGCCTCTGTATTTGTCAGGCTCTGGCTGAGCCTCTCAGGAGACAGCCATATCAGGCTCCTGTCAGCAAGCACTTCCCAGCATGCACAATAACATCTGGGTTTGGTGAATGTATATGGGATGGATCCCCAGATGGGGCATCTCTGGATGGCCTTTCTTTCAGTCTCTGCTCAACAGTTTGTCTCTATATTTTCTCTTGTGAGTATTTTGCTCCCCCTTCTAAGAAGCACTGAAGCATCCACACCTTGGTCTTCCTTATTCTTTGACTTCCTATGGTCTGTGAATTGAATATTGGGTATTCCAAACTCTGGGGCTAATATCCACTTATCAGTGAGTGCACACTGTGTGTGTTCTTTTGTGATTGAGTTACCTCACTCAGGATGATATTTTCAAGTTCCATCCATTAACCTTGCGAAGTTCATGAAGTCATTGTTTTTAATAGCTGAGTAGTATTCCATTGTCACTATTTGCAATTCCCATAGGTAAGCTACATGGGGAAATGCATACAAAGACTCTTTCAGTTAATAAAATATGAAGAGATCATATCTGAAACAAATCTCAGGGTCAAGGCTGTAGTCTTAAGACTGCAGAGATAATTTTCTCATTTAAATCAAGATACAAGAGATGGATGGTAGTAATTTTTAATAAACAGATAATGAAGCTTCTTTGAGGAATATATTTTGAATAAAAATTTTATTCTGAACATACAAGCAGTACTAGCATTGGTAGTCTATTTGATTGTAAACACAATTGTGGACATTAATAACATGTTTATCATAGAAGAATGATACCATAGCCTTTGTCATACCCATTACACACTCACAATTTTAATCATAAAATGTTTATTGAATGTTATTCAAAATAAGGGAGAAAAAGATGAAAAATGCATGATTTCTCCCCTTGAGGATATCAGCACCTACACAAAAGACTGCACTGTAAACAAATTGCAGCAGCATGAAATATTATTCAGAGGAAGCATGTGCCTCTTGTGGATATGGCAAGACTTCTCAAACATAAAGGTCAAAAATTACCATAGAGTACATACATAAGAAAAATAAATTAGCAATAAGAGGGAAATAAAATGAATACTACCAAAGAAAAAATACAAATAACAATGTATGAAAATATTTCACTAAATGAAACAGGATAAATTGAAAACAGGGAAGAATTGTGTTAGCCTAAAATTAATAAAAAGAAGGAATTCAACAACAATAATTAATAAATATTGATGGAAGCACTGTCAAGGATATATAGGTGGTTGCAGCATTTGTGCATACACTTGGAATTCAGTCTAACAAAGTTTAAACAATAGGGTAAAATAAATATACTGTCTACCATCTGGATATTACAACTCTTAGTATGCAATATAACTTCAAAACATGCAGAATATTGGAACTTTATTTTCATAACATCAAGAAACAATGAAAGACCAAAATATATATTATGAGTATTACAATTCAATAAGCTTTGTACACTCTTCTAAATATCCATCATGAATATACTACATTCTTTATACAAAGTTAACACCCAAAAAACATATCCATTCACACATATGTATATATATACATATACATATATACATATATAAGTATATACACATATAAATATGTATGTATGTATACTTATATATGTATATATGTATATGTATATATGCTAAGTATAGGTTCAATATATATATATACATAGAATAAATACATATTCTAAGTATATATATATTCTAAGTATATATGTAAGTATATATATATAAGTATATTAATATATTCTAAGTATAATATATATTCTAAGTATATGTACATATACTTAGAATAATCACTTGTGTATGCATGGATATAGAAACATATATAAGAAAGACTATTGCCATAAATCTTATTACGTGTTGTTGTTTACAATTAGTGTTTGCTACTTGTCCATAAACAGTAAAATAAAATATAAGAAAAAATAAAGAAAGGAGTCATATGTACCAATATTAATATTATGGTTCCCTTTTAAAAGAACATTATTTTTCTTGTTTGATAAATATTTTGTTTCCTGCATTAAGTTGTAATAAGGGCCTTTTTATTTATAACTGTTGCAGTGAGTACATGTTAATAAATCAGAAATTTACTAGATTAAATAAGAAAAAATGTATTATGCATTTGAGATTTTGCTGTATAACTTTTTTTTTTACACATGTCCATTTGATCTTGGATGAGAATTCTTTGAAACTATAAAGAGCTGATTAGCTCCTTTTGCGTTCCCAAATCCAATCCTCTGAGTCCCATCCCCAGTTCCATAGCAGAATATCTGTTGACCTCTACCTTGCAGTTACATCCCACTCCTAAAGGATCATAAAGATCTTCTGGTTCAACCCTTCCTTCTCCAGCCCATCCTGTCCTTATGGTTTCCATCAACACCATGCATTCACCAGTAACACACTAGCTGAGCAAGAGAGGGAAACATCCAAGCCAACAGAAGCATTTGTCTTTCCATGGTCCCCTGAAAACCTATTGTCCCTCTCTTGTCACTCATAATGCAACAGAAACACAAATGCTGCCTTCCTTCTCATTTACACACATGGCATGTTGCTCCCACAGACCTTTCCTGCCTAAACTTCCTCCCTGCAGCTCTCACTTTTTGTAGCTGTCAACTCCAACAACAACCCCATGGGAACCTATAGTCCAGTCCTGCCAGAAAACAAGAAAGGCTTCTTGCTGATTTTCTCTTCTCCCCCTGTGTCACAGATCCAGTTCTCCTGTTTCATCCTCAGCTATGCAGCAGGACACCTGTGGCATCCTTTCCTGTACTCCTAATCTGTTCTGCTAGTGATCCCACAGATCCTTAGGTTCTAACTTCCCTCCCTCTATTTATTGCTTTATTCAAGCTTGCCACCCCTCATAACCCAAAGGCCACTCCTCTCAGGGCAACAAGGTCATTGGAATAGAACTAACTTTCTGCTCTGCCAGATCCAAATTCTACAGTCTCATCAATATCTCTGTAGCAGGAAACCAGCTATAAGGCAAACCCCCATTTTCTCTCTGACCTCATCCCCAAGGGATCATAAAGACCTCTGTCCTTCCCCCAAATCATGACAGATTCACAGCTTCCTACACCAGGAAGACTTCCCAGTGAACACACTATATGAGCAGGCCAGGAAAACAGTTAACATATGACCATACTCTTAAATGTCAGAGAAAAGAAACAGAAAACAAGAAACCAAAAACCCACCCAATAAAGACAAAGCCAGAAATCAATCCCTAGAACTATAATCATCCCAATCTCAAAAGTATTGGTGCTAGACAAAAAAATAAAATAAAATAAAATAAAATAAAATAAAATAACAGCCATGGCAACATTTCTCTAGATCCTAGTAATCCTACCACACCAGGCCTTGAATATTAAAAAAAATAGATGAAGCAGAATAATAAAGAACTTAAAACCAACCACATAAAGATGATAGAGGTCTTTAAAGAGGAAATGATAAGTTCCTTAGAGCAGTAGTTCTCAATCTGTCAGTCATGACAGTTTTGGGTGTCCAATAATCCTCTCACAGGCTCACAAATCAAATATCTTCCATATGAGAATTTATATAATGATTCCTAAAAGTAGAAAAATATACTTACAAAATAGCTATCAAAATAATTTTAGGGTTGGAGTCAACACAACATGAGGAACTGTTGTAAAGGATCTCAGCATTAGGAAGATGGAGAACCACTGCCTTAGAGACATCCAACAAAACACACATAATCAATGGAAATGAAAAATAATCCCTTAGAGATATCCAAGAAAAAAGAAACAATGATGGGAGTAAAGTAATAAAACTATCCAAAATCTCAATAGAACAGAAATAGAATCAATATAGGAAAAAAAAAAACTGAGGGATTTCTGGAACTAAAAAAAAAAAATTAGAAGTGCAAACTGGAATTACAACAGCAAGCTTCACCAACAGAGTGTACAAGATGTGAGAATGTCAGGCATTGGAGATACAATACATGAAATTTATATATCCTTTAAAGGAAATGTTAAACCTAAAAAAACCTTTAAGTACAAAACATCCAGGATATTTGGGAATATATGAAAAGACTAAGCAGGAATAAAGGAAGGAGACTAATTCGAGCTCAAATGCACAGAAAATATTTTTGAGCAAAATTATAAAAGAAAATGCTCCTAACATAAAGGAGATGGGTATAAAGACACAAAGAATGTACAGAATGCCAATGCCAGATAGATCGATACAGAAAAGAATGTCTCCTTGCCACATATAATCAAAACACTAAACATGTAAAATAAAAAGAGGATTAAAAGCTTCAGGGGGAAAAGTCCAAGAATATATACATACTAACCCACTTGAGTTACAACTGAATTCTCCATGGACATTCTGAAAGCCAGAAGGGCCTTGACAGATGAGTTGCAGACTAAGAGACCACAGATAACCAGCCCTGACATCAATACCCAAAAAACTTTCAATTTCCATAGGCCTGTTGTTTTACTTTTCGAGATAGTAAGTTTCTATGATTTTCTTTTTTTGGGGGGTGGTCTGTTTGTGAGATGATTAATTTCTTGTGTTTCCTGGGGTGTATTTACCCTCCTTGTGTTGGAGTTTTTCTTCTAGTATCCTCAGTAGGGCTGGATTAATAGAAAGATACTGTTGAATTTGGTTTTGTCATGGAATATCTTGATTTTTCCATATGTGGTGATTAAGAGTTTTGCTAGGTATAGTAGCCAGGGCCATCATTTTGTATTCTCTTGGGCTGTGCATGACATCTGTCCAGG
>JADRCD010212706.1:0-25247 GCA_019843815.1 Montemys delectorum
ACACACACACACACACACACACACACACACACACAGAAAGAGAGACAGAGACAGACAGACAGACAGACAGACAGACAGAGAGACAGACAGACAGAGACACAGAGACAAAGAGAGACAGAAAAACAGGAACAGAAAGACAGAGACAGATATGCACATGCCCAAATATAGTTTCAATTAGACAGAATATTAACTATTAGATATTTATTGCACTGCAAGGTATTGACGTTTAACAATAAATCACAATTTAAACTAAAAGAGGGAAGCTGACTGTTAACATTCTTATAAAAAATAAAGAATTGGTGAAATGATACATATGCAAATTAGCTTGTGTTTTCTGAAATGTGCAAAGTGAGGAAAATGTCACACTGCACCCTATAAATCCAAAAACTTGTGAATTAGAAATGAATTTGAAAATTATCAATTTCAAGGTAAGGTGAAGCATTCAATCTAAGTAATCTGTACCAAGAATGTAGAACATGACACAATGACAGGAGACTCCTAATTTCTATTCCATTTACAAATTCTCTTGGTAACAAAAAACAGAACTCACATTGTGTTTAACAAAATGTGTATTCATTTCAACACAATACATTAGAAAATTTAATTCAATATTCTAGTATTTTGGCAATTAGGATATTGAGTTATTGCTCTTCTTATTTAAAACCATTAGAAATATCTTCATGTCCAAATAATCACATGATTATTTTCCTATGTTTTAAAAACTAAAATAACTATTGTGTATTACAAAGTTGGTTATGGCCAGCTCACCTTCCCGTTCCCACCTGTGCAGATCAGGAGCAGAGGCCTGGTGCTGGACCTGATCCCACCCAGCACACACCAAAGTTGCAACTAGACTCCCCTGGTATTCAGACACATCCAGCCTCACAGGTGAGATCTTAATCCCAGACCCAAGATCCAGCATACCAGGTAGCCTGTGACACAGGGAAGCAGATTCCTGCCCAACCAGAGACCCACGCATCTTCTGGTTCCCACCAGTGCCTGCCAGAAGCAAAGCCCAAGTACAAGACCCAATCCCACACAGTCCACACCACAGTTGAAGCTCAACTCCCCAGGCTCACAGGCTCACAGAACAAAAGGCTCCAGTTAGAATCAGGGAGCCAGATAACACCAGAGATAACCAGATGGTGAGAGGCAAGCTTAAAAACATAAGCAACAGAAACCATTTTGACTTGGCAACATTGGAAGCTACTTCTCCCACCACAGAAATATCTGGATACCCCAACCGATTCTTTAAACAAGATTTATATCTAAACTCTCATATCATGAAGATGATAGAGAACTTTAAGAATGACATAAATAACTCCCTTAAAGAAATCAGGAGGACACAAGTAAACAAGTACAAGTTCTTACAGAGGAAATGCATAAATCCCTTAAAGAAATACAGGAAAATGCAATCAAACAGGTAGAGGAATTGAACAAAATTATCCAGGATCTAAAATTGGAAATAGAAAACTCAAAGAGAGATAGCCCTGAAGATGGAAAACCTAGGAAAAAAACAGGAGTCAAAGATGCAAGCATCACCAAGAGAATACAAGAATATTCTAGCGGCATAAGATACAGTAGAAGACATCGACACAACAATCAAGGAAAATACAAAAAGCAAAAACAATCTCAGCAGCAGAAGACACTGACACAACAGTCAAGAAAAATACAAAAAGCAAAAAGCTCCAATCTCAAAACATTCAAGAAATCCAGGACACAATGAAAAGACCAACCTGAAAATAATAGATATAAAAGAGAGTAAAGATTCCCAACTCAAAGGGCCAGCACACATCTTCAAAAAATTATAGAAGAAAACTTTCTAACTGAAAGAAAGAAATGGCCACAAACATACAAGAAGCCTACAGAACACCAAACAGATGGGACCAGAAAAAAGCACTCCTCTCATCATGTAATAATTAAAACACAAAATGCACAAAACAAAGAAAGAATATTAAAAGCAGTAAAGGAAAAAGGTCAAGTAACATATAAAGGCAGACCTATCAGAATTACACCAGCCTTCTCACCAGAGAATACAAAAGCCAAAAGATCCTGCACAGATGTCATATAGACCCTAAGAGAACAAAAATGACAGTCCAGACTACTATACCCAACAAAACTCATAATTACCATAAATGGAGAAACCAAAGTATTCCAAGACAAAACCAAATTTAAACAATATCTTTTCACTAATCCAGCCCTACAAAGTAGGATAGTAGAAGAAAAAGTCCAATACAAGGAAGCAAACTACACCCAAGAAAAAGCAAAAAATAATCTTTTCACAACAAACCCACAAGAAGATAAACACACAAACATAATTACAACTCTAACAAAGATAATAGGAAGCAACCAACTATCATTGGTACCTAATATCTCTCAACATCAATGGACTCAATTCCCCCAATAAAAAGACATAGGGTAACGGACTGGATACATAAACAGGATCCACCATTCTGCTGCATACAGAAAACACAACTCAGAGTCAAAGGCAAACATTCCCTCAAAGTAAAAGGATGGGAAAAAATTTTCCAAGTAAATGGTCCCAAGAAACAAGCTGGAGTAGCCATTCTAATACCCAACAAAATAGACTTTCAACCAAAAAAAAAAAAAAAAAAAAAAACAAACTACATACTTATCAAACAAAAAATCCACCAAGAAAAACTCTCAATTCTGAACATCTATGCACCAAATACATGGGCACCCATATTTGTAAAGGAAATGTTACTAAAGCTCTAAACACATATGAACCTCACACAATTATAGTAGGAGATTTCAACGCTCCATTCTCACCAATGGATAGATCATGGAAACAGAAATTAAACAGAGACACAGTGAAACTAAAAGAAATTATGAACCAAATTGATTTAACAAATATCTACAGAACATTTCACACTACAACAAAAGAATATAACTTCTCAACACCAAATAGTACTGTCTCAAAAATTGACCATATACTCGGACACAAAATAAAACTCAACAGATACAAGAACATTGAATTAATACCATGTATTCTATGGGACCACCACAGACTAAGGCTGGTCTTCAATAACAACAAAACAAGAGAAAGCCCATATACACATGGACGCTGAACAATGTTCTATTGAATGATAACTTGGTCAAGGAAGAAATAAAAGACTTTTTGAATAAAATGAAAATGTAGGCACAAGATATCTAATCTTATGGGACAAATTGAAAGCAATGCTAAGAGGAAAACTCATAGCTCTGAGTGCCTCCATAAAGAAATTGGAGAGATTATACACTAGCAGCTTAACAGCTCATCTGAAAGCTCTAGAACAAAAAGAAAGAAAGAAACCCAAGAGGAGTAGACAGTAAGAAATAATCAAACTCAGGGCTGAAATCAACCAAGTAGAAACAAAAAGAACTATATAAAGAATCAACAAAACTAGGAGCTGGTTCTTTGAGAAAATCAACAAGATAGACAAAACCCTTAGCCAGACTAACCACAGGGCACAGAGACAGTATTCAAATTAACAAAAATCAGAAATGAAAAGGGAGATATAACAACAGAAATCAAGTAAATTCAACAAGTAATCAGATTCTACTACAAAAGTCTATACTCAACAAAACTGTAAAACCTGGATGAAATGGGTGATTTTCTAGACAGATACCAGGTACCAAAGTTAAATCAGTATCAGATAAATCATCTAAACAGCCCCATAACCCTAAGGGAATAGAAGCAGTCATTAAAAGTCTTCCAATCAAAAAATACTTAATAAAATTCTCGCAAGTGGAATCCAAAGAACACATCAAAAACAATCATCCACCATGGTCAAGTAGGCTTCATCCCAGGAATGCAGGGATGGCTCAATATACGGAAACCCATCAATGTAATTCACTATATAAACAAATTCAAAGAATAAAACTATATGAGCATCTCACTGGATGCAGAAAAAGCCTGTGACAAAATTCAACACCCGTTCATGTTAAAAGTATTGGAGAGATCAGGAATTCAAGGTGCATACCTAAATATAATAAAAGCAATATACAACAAGCCAATAGTCAACATCAAACTAAATGGGGAGAAACTCAAAGCAATCCCATCAAAATCAGGGGCAAGATAAGGCTCTCCCTACATGTTCAATATAGTACTTGAAGCCAGAGGAATTAGACAACAACAAGAGATCAAAGAGATATATTGGAAGGGAGGAAGTCAAGATATCACTATTTGCAGACGATATAATAGTATACATAACAGACACCAAAAATTCTACCAGACAGCTCCTACAGCTGATAAACAACTTCAGCAAAGGGGCTGGATATAAAATTAACTCAAACAAATCAGTAGCCTTCCTCTACTCAAAGGATGAAAGAGAGGAGAAAGAAATTTGGGGAACAACACCCTTTACAATATTCACAAATAATATAAAATATCTTGGTGTAACTCTAATCAAGGAAGGGAAAGATCTGTATGAAAAGAACTTCAAATTCTTATTTCTGAAGAAAGAAACCAAAGAAGACATCAGAAGATGGAAAGATTTCCCATGTTCATGGATTGGCAGGATTAATATAGTGAAAATGGCAATCATACCAAAAGCAATCTACAGACTCAATGCAATCCCAATCAAAATTTCAACTCAATTCTTCATAGATTTAGAAAAAGCAATTCTCAAATTCATATAGAATAACAAAAAAAATCCTAGGATAGCAAAGACTATTCTCAACAATAAAAAAACTTCAGGGGGAATCACCATCTCTCCCCTCAACCTGTACTTCAGAGCAATAGTGATAAAAACTTCATGGTATGGCACAGTGACAGGCAGGTAGATCAATAGAACTGAAGATCCATAAATGGTCTTCACCTATGGTCATTTAATCTTTGACAAAGGAGCTAAAGCCATCCAGGGGAAATAAAAGACAGCATTTTCAACAAGTGTTGCTGGTTCAACTGGCAGTCGGCATGTAGGAGAATGCAAATTGATCCATACCTATCTCCTTGTACAAAGCTCAAGTCCAAGTGGATCAAGAACATCCACATAAAACTAGATATACTGAATCTAATAGAAGAGAAAGTGGGGAAGAGCCACAAATACTTGGGCACAGGGGAAGACTTCCTGAACAACAAACAGGACCTCATAAAATTGAAAAGCTTCTGTAAAGCATAAGACACTATTAATAGGACAAAACAGAAACCCACAAATTGGGAAAAGATCTTTACCAACCCTACATCCAATAGAAGTCTAATATCCAATATATACAGAAAACTCAAGAAGTTAGATTCCAGAGAATCAAATAACCTTATTAAAAAGTGGAGTACAGAGCTAAATAGATAATTCTAAACTAAGGAATCTCAAATGGCTGAGAAACTCTTAAAGAAATGTTCAACAACCTTAGTTATCAGGGAAATGCAAATCAAAACGACCCTGAGATTCCACCTCACAATAGTCAGAATGGCTAAGATTCAAAATGCAGGTAACAGCAGATGTTGGCAAGGATGTGGAGAAAGAGAAACACTCTTCCATTGCTGGTGGGACTGCATGCTAGTAAAACCACTTTGGAAATCCTGAGAAAATTGGGAATAGCTCTACCTGAAAACCCAGCTATACCAGTCCTGGAGATATAAGGTACTCCAAAAGATACCCCATCATATAACAAGGACACATGCTCTACTATGTTTACAGTAGCCTTATTTATAGTAGCCACAAGCTTGAAAAAACCCAGATGTCCCTCAACAAAATGTGGTACATATATACAATGGAGTACTATACAGCAATTAAAAACAATGACTGTATGAAATTCGCAGGCTAATGAATGGAACTAAAAATATCATCCTGAGTGAGGTAACACAGACACAAAAGAATACACATAGTATGTAATTACTAATAAGTTTTTGGGATATTAACCGAAAAACTCACAATGCCTATGATACAACCTACAGACCATATGAAGTGAAGGAAGGAATGTTTCAGTCATGCATAGAGGGAGGAACAAGACAATTGTGGGAGATGGAAGAAGAGGGAGACAAAGGAGGGAGAAAGGAGGAGGAGGAAATAAAAGTGGCAGTATCAGAAACTGGAGGAGATGTGAGATGGGTACACAGGGTCAGGAAATCGAATAAAAATAGGTAGCAGTGAGGATGAGGAACTGGGGATAGCCAGTGTAGAGTCTCAAACACCAGAGAAACATGAAGCTACCAGGACCCAATGGGATTGACTTTAGCAGTAATGAGCAGAAAAGGAGGAGATAGAACCTGTAGAGACCACCTCCAGTAGATAGGCACAGCCCCTGTTCAAGGGATGGGGCCACCGACCCATCTCAAAGATTTTTAACCCAGAAATGTTCCTCTCCAAAGGAAGAACGGGGGGAAAAAATGGAACAGAAACTAAAGGAAAGGCCAACAGGAACGGCCCCACCTGCATGTCTGCAGACACCAAACCCAACACTGTTGCAGTGGGGAAGAAGCTTTCACAGACAAGAGCCAAGTGTGGCAGGCAGTTCCTGCAGAGGCCTAGTCAGCAACTAACCAATGCAGATGAGGATGCTTGGAGCCAACCATCCAACTGAACTCAGGGAAACCTAGTAGGGTGCTGGCAGAAGGACTGGAGGAGCGGAGGAGGACTGCAACCCCATTGAAAGAACAACATAGGCTGCCCTGACTACTCAGGTCTCCCAAAGTCTAGACCACCAACCAAGGAGTGCACCTGGAGAGATCCAAGGCCCCAGATTCATATGTAGTAGAGGATGGCCTTGCCCTAAAGCAATGAGAGGGAGGTCCTTGATCCCAAGGAGATTGGAGGTTAATCCCCACCAGATGCTGGAGCAGTAGGGCAGGAGAGTATGGGTAGGTGGGGGAACACTCTCATACAGGCTAAAGGGAGGGGAGAGGGCAGATGTGGGATGAGGGTTTGGTGGAGGGGGAAACTAGGAAGTGGGATATCATTTGAAATGTAAACAAACAGAATGATTAATAATGTTTATTGTACAACATTTCTAAATTGCTGTCTTTCTCTAAAAAGGCAATAAATGTCATCAAACCTTTGAATCCATGATATAACCTCACAGATTTTCTTTTGTTATACAATTAAACTACCCTCTTTCACACATTCTTATCAAGTGCTAATCAGAATGTATGTTATTAAATATATATGGCACAAATGTTCACAAAAATAAGAGTAAAATATTCTTTTTTAAAAGATTTCTTTATTATCTTGTGAATATCAGTATACTATAGCTCATCTTCAGACTACAGCTATCTTGAGACACACAAGAAGAGGGCATCGGATCCCATTACAGTTGGTGGTGAGCCACCATGTGGTTGCTGGGAATTGGACTCAGGACCTCAGGGATAGCAGTCCATGTTCTTAAGCACTGAGTCATGTCGCCAGCCCAGAGTGACATATTCTTAATTCTCTTCTCTACAGACAGTAGTTACCACTGTTTAAACTACTGCTAATAATGGTACAGAGTTAACTGGTACAACTTAGCTAAAATTCAAAATTGAGCCCCACAACTGCAATAAATTAAAGAAGAACATGGGTCTACAAATAATCTTCTTTATACTATTTCATTTACCTCTTCCCTCTCAAATGTGCTAACCTTCATCTACTTGCAGTTGAAGAAATACACTACTGGAGCAAGCACTCTTTAAACACTATCTTTTTCTTCAGGTATTAATGACATCTCTCTTATTCATATTTGAAAATAGGTCATTGAAAAGACAGAACTGTATTATGGGATGGATCCCCAGGTAGGCCAGTCTCTGGATGGCCTTTCCTTCAATCTCTACTCCACACTTTGTCTCCATATTTCCTCCTGTGAGTATTTCAAGCCTGACATAGCTGTCTCCTGAGAGGCTCTGCCAGAGCCTGACAAATACAGAGGCAGATACTCACAGTCAGCCATTAGACTGAATGTGGGGGTCCCCAATGGAGGAGTTGGATTAGAGACTGAAGGAGCTGAAATGCGGGGAACAACAGTGTCAGCTGCCCAGACCCCCCCACCAGAACTCCCAGAGACTGGACCACCAACCAAACAATACACATGGAGGGACCTATGTTGCTGGCCATATCTGTGGCAGAAGATGGCCTTGATGGACATCAGTGGGAGGAGAGGCCCTTGGGGCTGATGGTGTTTGATGTCCCAGTGTAGGGGAAGGCCAGGGCAGTAAGATGGGACTGGGTGGGTGGGTGAGGGAGCACCTTCACAGAGGCTGGGGGAGGGGAGATGGGATGGGGTTTCCAAAGGGGAGACCTGGAAAGGGGAAAACATTTGACATGTAAATAAAGAAAATATTCAATTTAAAAAAAGATAGAGATTAACTAATATACATTGTGTTTTTAAAGCTTTTAAAATGAATCCCTTAAAAGAACAATATAACTCCACCTCAAACTGTTGAACTTTTACAATATTTTACTCTCAGGTTTATAACTGCAGGGAATGCTGGCACAGGACACTAATCCCCAAACCGAAGGCTTTCCTAAGCCCCAAACTGAGTCTCAAGACAATGATGAAGCCCTGTAAAATGTTTAAGAGTAAGAACAGGGCTTGACATATGGGTCAATAATAGGGAGCTTATCTAGTTTATGGTTCAATCCCTAACACTGGGGCAAGAAGAGGCTCCCAGACCATTCCTGAAAGATTATTTCTTTGTTCTTCACAAGAAAATTTGAAGATAAAGATATAAAATGATAATGGACCAGCTCTTAATATGGACTAGTGGTAGAATTAGACTCTGAATTCATCTTCTGTGAGTTCAAGTCTATTGCCACCTGTTTATCCCAACTCTCATTTAATAGTGTGTAAAATAGACAACAGATACAGTAATGAACGTCAAAACCCATCAAATGCTCCAAGGAATGCCAATCACTGAAGAAATGCACATAATATTGGCTAATATTTCTGAGTCATTATTACTCAAAATAATACTGCCTAATCTGTGGATCTGAATTTTAGCAAGCATACTAGTACTTCAAGTGAATGAGCAAACTGACATTCTGTGTGTGTGCAAACAATTCTTCTTGGTGGTTATGCTAAGAAAAATGTATATGTAAAACTAATCAAGGACAGAAATATGGTAAATGTTAATGAGTAGAAACTGAATTCCCAAATTTGCAAGTATGGAAATAATGATTCAGAGAACTCCTTCCATTTTAACATGTACATTAGAAGAAAGACTTCAACTGACCCATATATATAAATCTCGAGACAAGGAAATTCCCCACCAGCAATCTACCAATTTCAAAATGTAAAATAAAAATACCAAACAAAATTAGGTTGTGCTGCTTCAAAGGTTTCCTTATTTTTCTGAAATAAAAGGCATATCAATGTGTCTTTTGCTTGTCTACTTAAATATACTGTTACTTTTCTTCTGTAACATACAGTAAGTTTTAATATAATATAAATACCTGAATCCTCTAAGTTTAGATGTTATTTGAATCATCAAAACACTATATAAGAGAAACCCTAGAATGGCTGAGTGATAAGGATAAAGCATATTTTTAAGTTTCTGGAGCCAAAGGAGTTCAAAGGGGTAAACAGTCAAAAAGAAACCCATATCTTTCACAAGTTTTTTTTTTTTTTTTCAAGGAATTGGTATTTACTGCAAATCCTCTTAGTGATCCAATTAGGAACTATATTTCTAATTGTGTTTAATGAAAATAAAATAAAAACATTCAGAATAGTTTTCTGAAAGCATTTCCATGAAAAATCTAAGAAGTGGTCAGGTAGATCACGTTCCATCTACCAGGCATGCAAACACAGTGTGTGCAAAGACCTGCGTGCTGTCAGACTATCAAGTCAGAATGCCACTGCTACTTCTCATTGGTAATCTCTTCTCTCTGCTATTCCTAGCTTTAAAACTCACAATAAAAGAACAAAAACAACAAAATGTCACCTAAATCAACTCTACTTACATATATAAAAACATTCAATTTCATAGCAAATAAGAACTAAATTCTTTGCCTCTGCTTCTTTTATTTTTTCAAAAATGTAACTAAAAAATTAAAGTGTGTGTGTGTGTGTGTGTGTGTGCATGTGCACACACATATCAAGAATAAAATGTTCTTATTAAACAGTAACTTTTTATCTTAGTTTGGGTTTTATTGCTGTGAAGAGACACCATAACCAAGGCAACTCTTATAATGGCAAACACTTAATTAGGACTGGCTTACAGTTTCAGAGGTTTAGTACATTGTCATCATGATGGGAAACATGGCAGCACCTAGACAGATATGGTGCTGGAGAAGGAACTGAGAGTTCTACATCTTGATCTACAAGGAACAGAAGGAGACAGTGTGTGTGCCACAGTGGGCATAGGTGAGCATAGGAGACCTCAAAGCCCACCTCCACAGTGACACACTTCCTCCAACAAGGCCACACCTCCTGGTAGTACCACTCCCTATGGGCCAAACACTCACACACAAGTGTATCAGGGCCATTCCTATTCAAACCAATACTCTCTTCATAACTAGAAGTGACATGACCTGATATGAGCAACAGTCCTTTTATACTACAGCACAGACAGTATTTTTCCGAAGGTGAATTGATTAATAAGTCAAATTTTCTCCTTGAGAAGTTGATGATACTCAGGATGTGACATGAGGTCAATATTTGTCACATTTTAATGGGAAACTTGGTAATATACCTGGTAAACACACACACACGTACAAGCTCACATTATACAAATAAAATGTACCAACAATTATACTGCACATTGGATTTTATCTTGTACTTTTTCTATTAAATTTAAGTTCATGTCAAAGGAAGAAATTATCTTTGTTTTAAAGTTCACATTCTTAGCTACTTCCATTTTCCCAAGGTGTGGAAACACCAAAACAGTTTATATACATATCACACTTTAGACCTACTACTATAATAAAAGGTGCATTACCAATTAGGGGAAAGTTTCCAGGAAGAAGAAACATTATCTGACTGCTTTAGAAAGTCTGACTCAAGTGACTATCACCCAAGAAATACCTACTGAGAAGAAAACAGGGTGTAGAGAAGAAATGGAGGGGAGGGGAAAGGAATCACCATCAACAGAAGTTAAGTCTTAAGCTACACTTCTTACTCAGACTCTTATTATATGTGTCTTGTGTAATATGCTTTTAACAAATGCTTCCTGCTATTTCAGGCTACTGAGGAAGAACTACTCTACTTTCTCTGCACTATCTTCTAAGTACATCACACATTTACTCATTCATCTGCCATAGAGGAAATAATACAATGTACGAACTCTAAGGTATACTTAATGCCTAGCTTTTAGGAAGGTGATAAATTTGATAAGTTAATATCAAATAATGAATCACTATTGGCTGTCTATGTATGTTAGCATAAAATTTTATTTAAATAGGAGAAAGGAATCATGATTGCATTAATTTTTAAAGTTGTACTACATTTAGGTCCATTGAGTACCTTAAAACACTGTCAAAGCAAACTTATGAGCCAATGTAATTAGTAAAAATAATCTACAATTCATTGTATCCACTTTTAAAACAGTATAGGCAATAAAATATTTTCATTGTTACTTCCATGACACTGACTATATCTTCTAACTTATAACTTGTATCTCAAACTGTTTCATCACAAACCACTAAATTTCACTTTGGCTTGGAGACAAGAAATTCCTAACCAATGAAGCACAACAATGGATTTCATTTGTTGTGTTAGTTCTTTCCCTAGTTTCATCCCATCTGTCATTGCTCTCATTCAGAAATCCCACAACTACTTAGGATGCTAAGAATCTGATGATCATTTCTTCTATTACTGGTCTCCAACTCAGCCTATATCAATAGTTGTCCTTTCTGTGTTACTGTGCCGCATTTCCATGTCTGACTATAGTGTTTCTGACAGCAAAAGCTAGTTTCACTTTTATTAAAGTCTCAATGTTATATTTCATACTGAGTCTAAACCTGTTAAGATCCACAATCACCTAGGAGATGAACATCTAAACTGAGGTAACTGGTATGGGAAGACCATCCCATTAGTTTCATAAGCCAGAATCACTGACTGAATAGAAAGAAAAAGGAAGAAGGAACAGCATCCATCTCTAACTGCTTCCAAAATACAGAGGCAATGGGATCATGCTGGAAGGAACTATATGCACTCAAACTGTAGCCAAAAATAAACCTTTCCTAACTTAAGTTGCTTTTGTCATATATTTGATCACAGCAATGAAAAAGAAAATCAAAGCAACCAAGAATGGGATCAATTTTACTTCCTGACTGAAAATTCAATTGCAGATTCATGGTATTAAATGTCTTTTGACACAGTAACAAATTTAAAATCTGTATGATCACTCACCTTCTAAGAATACTTATTACATATGTAACTCTTTTTTACCAAAAATGATCTTTTTATTTTGAGAGAGTATATATCACTAAGTAGCCTTGAACATGCAATTCTCCTGCCTCCACCTCCTAAGTAGCTCAATTAAAGGACTGAGTCACCAAGGACGGCTAAAGTTCCCCTGCATTCTTAACTTTGAATTCAACAACACATACACATTAGACAAAGTCCGCACATCCTTACAACCTGATCTCCCATTACTCCTATTTTGTTTGTTTGTTTGTTTGTTTGTTGAAATGGGGGGTTTTCTATGTAACCCTGGCTGTCCTGGAATTCACTTTGTAGACCAGGCTAGTGCACCACCACCACCTGGCTGACTCCTTCTAAATCAAACTATATTCAGGCTAAGGTGAATTTTGTTTTTCAACATTTCCTTACTTTTCGAGTATAAATCCATTAATACTTTCTCTTCCTAAGTCATTTTTTTACTTCATCTTCATATATCAAAATATTTAGCTTCTTTTAAAGCAGTGGTTATCAACCTTCCTAATGCTGCAACTTTGAATACATTCCACCATGTTGTGGTGACCTCCAACAGTAAAACTGTTTGCATTTCTACTTCATAGCTATAATTTTGCTACCGTTATGAACTATAATGTAAACATTTGGCATGCATAATGATCTTAGGCAACCCCAGTGAAAGGGGTTGTTAAACTCCAACGAGGTTGCGAACCACAGGTTAAGAACTTCTACTTTAAAGTCTACTTTATATAGCTCAGCAGGCAAAAGCATTTGTTGTGCATGCCTGCTAATCTAAGTTCAATACCCAGGTGCCCCTGAAAGGTAAGATCCAACACTCAAAAGTTAGTATTCTAATCTCCGCATACCTTTTGAGACATGTAAACATAAAAATACAGCAATATGCACACGTATACATATACACAAACACACATACAGATGTTTCTTTTAATTTTTAATAAAATATTTTATCAAAGATCATTTAAAGATTTATTATTTCACAGATGCTAAACCAGATGTTACAAACAAAAAGGGCTGAGAGAAGCAAGAGCGATTAGTTGTATCTATGATTAACTCAGAAAATGTCTATCTAAAATCATTTTCCAAAAGTTTAAACAATAGCAATAACCAAGCAAATAACTTTTCTGGACTAAATTCTAATCTCTTGCTTATCCACATATTCTCTGAACTATTAAAAAGCCACTGTTCAAGGGTGGCCACTGCTAAAACCACAAATCTTTAAAGTACAACTGTATTAAATTTTGTGAAGTATCATAGTCAAATGTTAAAAAGTTCTTTGAGCTAAAATTATTTTTCTAAAAATGTTTAATTTTTAATGGAAAATTATAGTAAATTATATTTTATAAAATTTTATAAAATGCATCTAACACATGATAGTCATTTTATAATATGATTAATATAACCCATAAATATAAGTGAAAAACTGCATTTGGAATTGTTTCCTAATTCTATAAAACTCATTTAACATGGGCCACTCTATGTCTTTAAAATCTTACTACATAGAAGAAATGACTCAAACATGAAACAAGGGTAATGCCTATAGCAGGAAAGGAAGGAAGGAAGGAAGGAAGGAAGGGAGGGAGGGAGGGAGGGAGGGAGGGAGGGAGGGAGGGAGCAAAAGAGAAAGAAAAAAGAGAAAGGAAATGAAAAAATAAGAGAACACACACACACACACACACACACACACACAATTCAGGACACCAACATCAACTCTCCTGTTTCAAAATTTATCCATTCACTGATACAGTCATGCTTACTATGCAAGTAATTAACCTGATAGACATTATAATTGTGTTAGTATGGATAAAATATAAACATAACAAATATGGTCTTTGTCATAATAAATCACAGAATAAAACTGAGGAAAAAAATTTAAGGCCATCAAAATAATTCTGAATCGTTAAAAACATTTTAGATAGTTAAAAATGAGCTGAAATAGAAATTTAATTTCAGATACAATGCTATGAAAAGTCTGTCTGAGAAAGTAAGACTTTGCGGGGACCTGAGAAAAGGGAAGAAGGTAAGAGGGAAAACAAGGATCTGGAGCAAGGCTATGGATACGGATTTAGTACTGCTGGCTGGTCAAGGGTCCAGGAGTAGGAGCAACAGGATCTAATAGAAGGAAACCCTGACACTGCTATAAATAAACAGGTACACATGCCATATATTTACACACACACACACACACACACACACACACACACACACACATATAAAGACAGCATATAAGAAGGAAGGGTAAATGAAAAGAGGGAGGGTCTACAGCATGGCTTCAGATTATGCAAGAGACTCAGATTCAGATCTGAGTAAACCCTTCAACAGCAAATGGAAACATATTTTCTTTGACTTAGGCAAGAGAAGAAAAGGCAGTCAGGCAGTGGTGGCGCATGCCTTTAATCCCAGCACTTGGGAGGCAGAGGCAGGCAGATTTCTGCGTTTGTGGCCAGTCTGGTCTATAGAGTGAGTTCCAGGACAGCCAGGGTGACACAGAGAAACCCTGTCTTGAAAAACAACAATAAAAGGAAAAAAGAAGAGAAGAAAAGGCTTCCTTAAATAAATAGGAGTTGAAAATAACTAAAGTCTTATATTTCTTAAATGTATTTATTCTATGTATGAAGACTAACCATGATAAAGACACTCACCATGTAAAAACAGACTAGAAGTACCCTATAAAGTTGCTCTAAAAGCTTCAATATTGCGTAAAACTCATATGATATTTATAAAGTAAAATGATTGTATTTTGTATTCATTCATTGGGAGATTTTTACTCTTTCATTAGATTTATTTAAAATAATGATTTTTCTCCTCTCTGTAAAAGTAAATTAAAAACCCATTTGTTTTTAAAATGTAGTTTTCAAGCTTTAAATACTGCAAACAGCAGATTTACAATAGAGGTCTTTAAAACAGAGTCTATTAGAAATAAAATCCTACACTGATAAGAACTAACACTTAGGTATAGAATCTTACTGCAATATTTTTTTTAAAATAAGCAAGATATTAAAAACATTTACTTAAAATTGCACTGCAATATTTGAACTCCTCCTTCGAAACTGTAGCTTTACAGTAAATACTACTAAATACATAAACTTTTTTTTAATTCAGCTTACAGAATGTGGGCAGAACAAACTACAAAGTCCAGAATAAGAAAATTTTCTGCCCTCTGAACAGAATATTTTACTTCTTAAGAGAAATAACACAGAATACAGAAATAAGTGGGAAATATGAACCCTAGAGGCCATGCTGTAGAGGACAAAGGACATGTTTAGGTTCTAGCTTTGCAAAGAAGATAGGAAAGAAAGCAGGAAGGGAGGGAAAGGGGAGGAAGAGGTGTGCATGCATGTGCGTGCGTGCGTGTGTGCGTGCGCCTGTGTGTGTGCACGAGAGTGTGTGTGTGTGTGTGTGTGTGTGTGTGTGTGTGTGTGTGTTGGGGGAGACACAGAAAGAAAGAGGAGGAAAGAAAGAGCAAGCACCAGACTGAATGAGGATGGAGGGAGAGATCATGTAAGCAAGAGAGGCCATACCTGCATTGAAGTGAATAATTTAGTTTTCAGGATTAGTCTGTTTCTCTATTAGTGTGTTCAGCAACATTTTTCAAAATAAATTCCTGATACTTAAACTGAAGATTCAAAAGAGACTTGAAGGAGACAAAACATTACGGAGAAAGTCTTACACCCCATTCAAATCCAAAACACTAGTTTATGCAGGGTAGGTAAAATAGATGAGAGTTACGAAGACAAGAAAATTCTATAAGACTATTCAGGACAGGCAAGCTGGTCCACAGAACAAGTGATAAGGAATCTGTCAGGCAGTTCTCATCAGTGGAACAATCAAATACTTGTCAAATTATAGGATGTTAGACCCCACCTAATGACAAAATTATTTATACAAAATCAGATATCATCCAGTCCTCTCCTCATAAGAAGTTTATACAACTAGCAAAGGCCAATGAATTGACAAGTAACAGAGTACTACTGCCTCTAGCAGAGGACAAACCTCAGAGAGATTCACAGTGTACACATCTGAATATAATTTTGGAATCGCATTATTAAGCATTCTAAACTTTTTGGTTTTTGTGTAATGTCAACCACTCTATGAATAAAAAACATGCCAAATAATGTTTCAGATTGTACTTTCAGGTAATTTTCCACATTGTATTTTCTGTATACCACAGAAATTTTCAAAAGCTCATGTATGACCAAGGGAGAGGGCTTTGACCTAAATTTTTATGATGATCTAAATCTCTTTTGTCCCATCTACTGAATGTTGCTTACAATTAAAGTTGGTCAACCTCTGTTACCACAACAAATGAAATTTAGGTAGATGTCTTCTTGAGTACTATCTTAGTCAGGGTTTCTATTCCTGCACAAACGTCATGACCAAGAAGCAAGTTGGGGAGGAAAAAGTTTATTCAGCTTACTTCCACATGGCTGAGGAACTCAGGACTGGAACTCATGTAGGTCAGGAAGCAGGAGCTGATGCAGAGGCCATGGAGGGATGTTCCTTGCTGGCTTGCTTTCCCTGGCATGCTCAGCCTGCTCTCTTATAGAACCCAAGACTTCCAGCCCAGCAATGGCACCACCCACAAGGGGCCCTACCCCCTTGATTACTAATTGAGAAAATGCCCCACAGCTGGATCTCATGGAGGCATTTCCCCAACTGAAACTCCCTTCTCTGTGATAACTGCAGCCTGTGTCAAGTTGACACACAAAACCAGCCAGTACAAGTGCTTTCTGTAAAAGAGTACATTCACTTTTTGTACTATATCAGCGAAGAAAAGAGCTGCTTCATGTTTAGAAATTTGACTTTAGTTGGGATGTACAGGCCAAGTGCAGGACTGAAGACTAGGATTATCACAAGAGGCTGATGAAGGGCCCACAGGGTCCAAATGAAATTTGCATTCTGCACAGGGTAGTGACATAGTCTCCTAAAACACCTTTTATCTCTGAAAACATCTCAGTGCTTTGTAAAGTCTAACTAATTCTCTCTGTTTACTCAATCACAAGAAATCTTAAGGATTTCCAATAAGAAAGGATCTAGAAAATGGATTAACTGTTTCTGAAGCATTGTCTAGTTTCATAAAGGCAACTAGATAAATAACTTGTTTCATTTTAGGATATACATAGGGAGATTGAACTAAACCAGCTGGAGTTAGCATGGGAATAATAGATGGTTAGGGGAGAACTATATGCACAAAGCATATATAATGTCATTCGGATAAAATGTCATAATGAAACATACTCAATTTGGATATGACAATGTCTAAAAAGTATATTACAGATAAAAGAGACAACCAGTATTCCTTCCCTCTCTGTCATCCTTCTTATCCCAACATTCCTTCTCTGAGAAATCTCTCATTGTAATTATACTTTTGACTATTTTCAAAACTATCATACATTTTTGTCTGAACACAGTACTTACTAACATTGTAACATAGTATCTTAATACAAGTTTCATGTGCTGTTTCATTAGTTACTTTTCCAATCACTGTCACCAAATACATGACAGAATGCTACTTCATAATGCATGACAGAAGGCAACTTCAGAAAGGAAGGGTTAATTTGGATTCCCAGTTCATAGAACAGGCCAGCATGGCAAAGCCTAGGAGGTGTGTTGGATCCATGATACTGAACAGAAATCAAGAGATGGAGCATCAGCCGTATTTTCCTGGCTTTCCCTCTCTCCATTTTATGTACTCTAGGTTCCAATCACAGTGCTTGATGCCACCCTTTTTAAGGATGAATCTTCCTTTCTCAATTATACTTGTCTTGAAATATCTAAAAGTGTGCCTGATTAGTACTGTTAATCTTTCTTCATCGAACAAAGTTGGCAATGAAAATTATCTTTCATAATCTTCAAGATTCTGGCAGGAGCTTTTGGGGATCCTGCTTGGGGTTCAACAATAGACATGGCAACAACAGTACAGCATAAGCAGTCCCTCAGCCTCCCATCAGCTCCACCTGGCCTCCCTGCAGTTCTCCCCCTTTTGCTTCTGTCCCCCTACCCAGCAGTTCTATCTGTCCTCTTTATCAAAAGCTGCACTCTTTTCTCATACAAAATCAAAAAAACAAAAAAACTACTAGCATAGTGGGAAAGGTTCCCCTGGCTTACTCTTCATTAGCAAAAGTTTCCATATCCTTAAAAACCAGAGACAGAATTTAATAGCTTTAAAAAGATGCTTACTATAATCATGCCTGAGAATCTGAATTTTTACAAACAATATATGATTTTTCATATGCAAACCAGGTTACTTTCTAAATCCCTCAAGTTAGTGCTAACAAGACCATACATTTAAATCACAAGATTCTGCCTTTCGTACAGCTGGTTCACTATGGAAGCAGCAGATGGGTCTGGTTCCAGGAACCAAGATATACACTACAGCATATAAAATACCCTTTCTCCAACAATCTATATCTGCTTCAGCTCCATTCATATCACCCAGATAATCCTCATTACAATTGAACCAATACAACCCTACAGGGAGGAGTCCAGAAGAGTAAGACCATCAAATACAGGAGCCACTATTAAACAGTTTTTCACTACTTAACAATCAGGAAAACTGTAAGAAACAGGGTAATGGAAACAGGAGAGTATGATCACAATATACTGCATTCATATACAAATTATCAAATATAAAAAAGAAAACAAAAGGCTAAATAAGAGACATCTAAGGTATTCTATATTACCTATTTTCCTCCTAAAATGTAATCAGTACTTCCTTCTCAAATTTTTCTATATTTTATAAAGTTCTTTCTTTCTATCAAGTACATAGAGAAATTCTAGAAGACATGGATCAGGAGAGAATACCCAGATAGTACTCGAGGAGCAAAGTGGAGCCCCCATTACCTGTAGTGCTCACTGCTGGGAATGTTCTGTGAGAAGTATAAGGCTGCTGTGCGTGCTCTCCAGTGCCATTTCTTTGCAGGAAGGGTGTAGAGCACACAGTCATCTAATTCTTCTTGGAGCAGCTCTACCAGCTGTCGATGGGAGCCTCCATAAAATGCCTCGATGATGACAATACTCATTGGCTTGTTCAAACCTTCAGACTGAACAAAAATAAATAAATTTTATTTATATATATATATGTGTATATAAATACATATACATATATATTAAAATGTACACATATGGTGAGATGGCTCAGTGGTTAAGAGCACTTACTGCTCTTCCGAAGGTCCTGAGTTCAAATCCCAGCAATCACATGGTGCCTCACAACCACCCGTAATGAGAAACAAAAAACAAAACAAAACAAAATGTACACATACATTTCTAATAAAGTATATTTAAATCAAAAACTGAGAAAGCACAAATATTTTGATATATGTAATTTTAAAAACATAATTACCCTCGAGGCTTCAGAGACAGCTCAGTCATTAAAGGTTTACAACCAAAAGGACAAAAGTAAGCACCCCAATTAAAAAAAAAATGAATATTTACTTATGGGCTGAAATCATCAATCAATAAATTTACTGTAGTTAGGTTAATAAGAAATGAAGATAGCTTTATTTTTCATTAATTCAATTTTCCTTGGCCCTAAGATTATTTCAACTTTGACTCTTAATTGGTTGTCCTACCCAGAAGCATAGAAGTGTTTCCAATAAGAGGAGAGACCCTGATTGGTTAGTTCAGTGCTGACTATGACTCAGTGATCTTTGATCCTATTTGATCTACTACTGTTTTAGATAGTCTTTGAACTGATCAGCTAATTTTTTTCTTTTTTTTTACATTTTTAAGATAGGATCTCAATAGAAATGTCTAGCCTTGAATTCATGATGCTCCAGACTCAGCCTCACTTTTAAGGTTGTTTCCTGTTGATTAACTCTCTTGTTATCACTTCTCCCAATAAATATATATATAAAATACAAAGTACATTGGCATCTAAAAGTCAAATTTTTAGCATTAAAAACATTAGGATATATGGCTGGAGAGATGGCTCAGTGATTGCTCTTCCAGAGGTCCTGAGTTCAATTCCCAGCAACCACATGGTGGCTCACAACCATCTGTAATGGGGATCAGATGCCCTCTACTGGTGTGTCTGCCGACCACCACAGAGTACTCACATAAAATAAATAAATAAATCTTTAAAAAAATAGAGCAAAATAAAATAAACCATTAGGACATTATTTCTTGAGCCACTGTATACATACCTTAATTAATTAATCCCCCACTGTCTAATTTCAGTATCCTACCCTCTTTGGGATGACCAAAAATTTGTGTTAAAGGTATTATGTCTGTGAGTCAGGAAGGTTTCTACTGCTTTTATTAAGCCATTAGGAGAATAAACTAATAAAGGTAGAGTTCTTAAGCTACAGTAAAATTCCATCAAAAAGAGTAGAATCAAGCAATTTTTCATTTTAATAATATTTGTTAATATACACAATAAAATAAAAATATATATAAATATTGAAAACTATATACATTTTAAATGACATGTATTTTGCTAAAATAAAGAGGGAACATCAATCTGTATGTGAATGCTCTATTGTTAGAAAAATATTCAAGGTTTCTGACTTTTCCTTTATAAAGTAAATAATACTCATTAAATAGTACATAGCTTTTTAAAATAATGTTACATAAATTCCTAGTCTCAATGACTCAATAATGTTCTTTACTAATAAAATTGCTTGATTTTGTTCAAAGTAAGGCCTATATAACCTGTATGTCAAAGCAGAAGTATTAAGCTTCTGAAATTGATAGCTAAACTAAAAAAAATAAAAATAAAAAAAATTATTGGTGTGTGGAATTTCCAATGAGGATGTGAAGAGAGAAAAACGTGGTGTTAAGTGTTATGTGTGTGTGTTAAGTGTATATGTGTGTGCACCACGTATGCATATACATACAGGAGTGGAAGGGAAGGGGAGAAGATTTACCTAATTTACTTATATGCTAAAGAAGATTAAGTATTTCAGAGAAAGAGACAAGTATGACTGTTTACTTTCCAGCTGTATGATATTGGTACATTACCTTATGCTGAAGGACTCATCTATAAAATTAAGGTACCAGTTCCAGCCTTAGAGGCATGTTATGAAGACAGAATTAGATTATATGACTAACAGCAGCTTACCAAACAATTAGCTCTTTAGCCCACTAACAAGAATGCATATCACTAAATCTACCTGAGTTTTAAATTCAGTAATTTTCTATCAGGCCTGCTATGAAGGACAGAAAGGAAAAGTGAATGTGCAGGTGAGTTTGAAATTGAATCCATTTCTCATTGGGAGCTGGTATTTCAAAAAGAGATTCTAGAACCCTGTAGTTTGGAGGTAAGAAGGAAGCTTAGGGCTTAGCTATTCAGACTATGGGGTTTTCCTTCCTACTTTTATAACCCAGTATTTAGTATGTTCTCACATACACTTAATATTTGGAAGTGATTAACCCTTCAAATGACGTTGATAAAATGCACCTTGAAAATATCTGAAAAACCAAAGAAAAGAGTGTATAATACTGTATTGAAGCTTTCAAGCAATAGAGGTTAAAAGCAGTTTAACAATATCCTGCTTCCTAGAACTACATCATTTTGCCACTTTCTACAATTAATCAAAAGCATGCTGTGTATTTACTTTACAAATGTTTCATATGAGTTTGAATCCCACAAGTTTATCAGTAAGCCATCAGTCATCCTAGCGATAGCTCACGTAGATGCTGCTGGAGACTCAAACCCAGGGAATAAATCTAAAAAGAAAGCACATGGGAGGTCAAAAATAGAAAAAAAAAGTGAAAAAAGATTATAGCCATAGTAAATTCTATCCCTGTAATAGCTCCATAAAAGAGAAGTATACAGGTTTGAAGCAGCATTTATTTAAACATTTTCCTAGTGGCCAATGGGTGTGCCTACATATGGGATATTTTTCTAGGGAAAATAACTATGTCCTACCATCTCTGAAAACTATACTTAGTGGCTTTGATTCATGGAATTTGTTCTGCTTGTTTTATGGAAACAGACATATCCTGGCAGCACTCACACTACTTCTACTGGAACTTTTGTGGCAAAAAGAAAATGTATTCTTCCCTGTACTCTTCTTTCAGAACAACCTAGAACAAAGATGATTTCCATCAGATACAAACAAAATAGGGAAACTGATTTTTAAATAAAACATTCAAACCAAATGTCACTAAAGCACATTAAGGGCTTAAATATTTTCACTTTGCTTGGTTTTTATGTTAGAAAACACTGCTTGAAATAAAGAAACATGAAGCTCAAACCATCTACTTTGCTGTTATAACACAATTTGTAAAAAATAAAGGCATTGCACTTTTGTCCCTTTTAATAGCAGCCAGAGAAACCTACAGGTGGTCAACCTCATATAATGGAAGACAACCAGCAAGCAGGCAGCCCATACAAACATTTTCAGACCACTAGCAGGGGCTAATAAGGAGACAGTAGTAGAAAGTAGCAGAAAAAAAAAAGTCTTAAGGTTCTAATTCTAAATCAAGGACAGGGCCTCTTTGACAAAAGACAGTTAAAATGATGAGTCTGTCAAAAGATGTTGTTGAACCTACATAAGTCTGTATTTGTAATCAGGAAGCAGAGAGATAAATGTGGTACACAGCTTGGTTTTGCTTTTTCCTTTATCTTCAATTCAAGTCTATGATCTGACCCTACAGGATGGTGCCATACACAATCAGGAGTGAGTCTTCTCTCACTTAAATCTCTCTGAAAAAAGCACATAGACATGGTCAGCAGTGTTCCATGATGATTATATATCTAGTTCAGGTGACTATAAAGATTACCTGCAATTAATTTGACACCCCAACTTTAAATCACAACATTCTACCTCAACATCTAAAGTATGATTTTCACCTCATAATTGAAAACGCATTTGGTATATCTTGAAAGATCTTGTGAGTTATACAATTTTAGTACTATTCAAAATTGGAAATATTTTTGAGATTCAAGGCAATCTCTTTTTTTTTTCCTGTTCCTATTTTAAGGTTGCAGGTATGTTTTTACTTTTTTTAAATTAGATATTTTCTTTATATGTCATATGATATCTCCTTTCCCAGTTCTCCTCTTAAAAAAAAAAAGAATAAAATAAAATAAAATAAAATGAAAAACAAAAACAACAACAAAAAAAACCCCTCACCCTTCCCCATGCTCACCAACCCACCCTCTCCTACTTCCTGGCCCTGGCATTCCCTTACACTGGGGAATAGAACCTACACAGGGCCAAGGGCCTCTCCTCCCATTTGATGACCGACTTGGCCATCCTCTGCTACATATGCTGCTGGAGCCATGAGTCCCACCATGTATATGTACTCTTTGGTTGGTGGTTTAGTCCCTGGGAGCTCTGAGGGTACTGGGTAGTTCATATTGTTGTTCATCCTAAGGGGCTGAAAACCCTTCAGCTCCTTGGGTCCTTTCTCTAGGAAAGGCTCCTTCATTAGGGACCCTGTACTCAGTCCAATGAATGGCTGTGAGCCTCTACTTCTGCATTAATGGGGTACTGTCAGAGTCTCTCACAGGACACAGCTATATCAGGCTCCTGTCAGTCACCACTTGCCAGCATCCACAATAATATCTGGATTTGATGATTGAATATGGGAAGGATTCCCAGGTGGAGCAGTCTCTGAATTGTCCTTCCTTTAGTCTCTGCTCCATAGTTATTCTCTACAACTCCTTCCATGGGTATTTTGTTCCCCCTTTAAGAAGGAACGAAGTATCCACACTTTGGTCTTCCTTCTTCTTGGGTTTCTTATGGTTTGTGGATTGTATCTTGGGTATTCCAGGCTTCTGGGCTAATCAGAGAGTGCATAACGTATGTGTTCTTTTGTGACTGGGTTACCTCACTCAGGATGATATTCTCCAGATCCATCCATTTCCCTACAAATATCATAAATTCATTGTTTTAATAGCTGAGTAGTACTCCATTGTGTAAATGTGCCACATTTTCTGTATCCATTCCTCTATTTAGGGACATCTGGGTTGTTTCCAGTGTGTGGCTATTATAAATAAGGCTGTTATGAACATGGTGGAGCATGTGTCCTTATTACATGTTGGACCATCTTCTGGGTATATGCTCAGCAGTGGTATAGCTGGGTCCTCTGGTAGTACTATGTCCAACTTCCAGAGGAACCATCAAACTGATTTCCACAGTGGTTGTACAAGCTTGTAATCCCACCAGCAATGAAGGAGTGTTCCTCTTTCTTCACAACCTCTCCAGCATCTGCTGTCTCCTGAGATTTTGATCCTAGCCATTCTGACTGGTGTGAGGTGGAATCTCAGGGTTGTTTTGATTTGCATTTCCCTGAAGATTAAGGATCTTGAACATTTCTTTTTTTTTTTTTTTTTTTTTAATTAGGTATTTTCTTCATTCACATGTACACTTTCCCTCTCCCATTTTCCCCTCCAACACAAACAAACGAACAAACAAACAAACACAAGAACAAACCCCTTCTGCCTCCCCCCTCCCAATGCCTGTCCCCCCACCCTCTCCCACCCATTGGCCCTGGCATTCCCCCACACTGGGGCACAAAACTCTCACAAGGCCGAGGTCCCTCACTCCTATCGATGATCGAATTTGCAATCCTCCACCACATACCTGCTGCCAGTACACTCAATCCCACCCTGTATAGTCCTTGATTGGTGGTTGGGTCCCTGGGAGCTCTGAGGGTACTAGTTAGTAATTGTTGTTCGTCCTAAGGGGCTGCAAACCCTTCAGCTCCATAGAATCTTTCTCTAACTCCTTCATTGGGGACCGTGTACTCAGTTCAATGAATGGCTGTGAGCCTCTACATCTGTATTAGTCAGGTATTGTCAGAATCTCTTAGGAGATAGCTATATGCTTGTCCTTCCTTCAGTCTCTGCTCCATATTTACTCTCTGCCACTCCTTCTGTGGGTGTTTGATTCCCCTTTTTAAGAAGGAATGAAATGTCTGCCTTTTAGTCTTCCTTCTTCTAAAGTTTCTTGTGGTTTGTGGGTCGTTCTTCCTGTATTCCCAATTTCTGGGCTAATAACCACTTATCAAAG
>JADRCD010212710.1:0-10288 GCA_019843815.1 Montemys delectorum
CAAAGAATTGGGAATGTGCATGATGGCTGACTCTTCACTCCATTGTGGTTGCCTTTGAAATGCCATCCTGAGATAGGTTGGTCTTCTAGAAGTCATTTGGTGCACATGAGCATAGGACTGGGATCCTTATCATAATCATTATATCAAGTCCACATATCAAACATTCAGCTCATGCATTGATGTTGAATAAGCTCTTACCAAAATTTAGAGGTAAGGGCCCATGATGTTTCCTATAGACATATCCTTCATATTGCTAGGATCACAATTATTATTTTTTGAATATTACTTTATTTTATTTTTAATTAGATATTTTCATGTTTAAATTTCAAATATTATCCTTTATCCTCTCCCTCCTCCCCATGCTCACCTATCCACCCACTCTCACTTCCTGACCCTGGCCCTTACCTATACTGGAGCATAGAGCCTTCACAGGACCAAGGGCCTCCACTCCCACTAATGACTTACAAGACTATCCTCTGCTACATATGCAGCTGGAGCCATCAGTCCCATCATGTGTACACTTAGATTGTGGTTTAGTCCCTGGGAGCTCTGATGGTACTGGTTAGTTCACCAGTTCACATTGTTGTTCCTCCTATGGGTCTGAAAACACCTTTTCTAGCTCCTCCATGGGGGATGATGTAATCAGTCCAATGGTTGGTTGTGAGTATCTACCTCTGTATTTGTCAGGCTCTGGCTGAGGCTCTCAAGTGCAGCCATATCTGGTCCCTGTCAGCAAGCATTTCTTGGCATCCACAATAGTGTCTGGGTTTGGTGACTCTTTATGGTATGGGTCCCCAGATGGGGCAGTCTCTGGAAGGTTATTCCCTCACTCTCTGCTCCACACTTTGTTTCTGTAACTCCTTCCATGGGTATTTTATCATACCTTCTCACAAATATGGAAGTATCCACCCTTAGGTCTTCCTTCATGAGAGTCATGTGGTTTATGAATTGTATCTTGGGTATTCCGAGCTTCTAGGCTAATATCCACTTATCACTGAGTACATACTATGTATGTTCTTTTGTGAATGGGTTCTCTCACTCGGGATATTTTCTACTTCCATCCATTTGCCTAAAAATTTCATGAATTCATTGTTTTTAATAGCTGAGTAGTATTCCATCATGTAAATGTACCACGTTTCCTAATCTATTCCTCTGTTGAGGGACATCTGGGGTCTTTCTAGCTTTTAACTATTGTTAATAAGGCTGCTATGAACATAGTGAAGCATGTGTCATTATTAGATGTTGGAGCATCTTCTGGGTATATATCCAGGACTCGAATAAATTGGTCCTTATGTAGTACTACGTCCAATTTTCTGAAGAACTGCCAAACTGATATCCAGAGTGGTTATACCAGTTTTCAATCCCACCAGCAATGGTAGAGCTTAATTGGTTGTGTTCAGAGGACATGGAAGATTAGAGTATTGACAGGAGTGCAGTGAGAGGAAGTTGAGGTCACAGTATGTCAGTGAAATATAGTCTCTGTGAAAACTTTAGCTATACTTCAATTCTAGTATTTTTCATCCAACAATCTTTCTCACTGAGCTTTTACCCTGCAATATTGAGTATGGTGAAATTTATAATTATGGGATGATTTGTCTATTTTTACTCTATTCACGTGTTTTTGTTCACTTTTTCCATTTATGTACTTATTCAATTTACATTCCATTGATTATCTCCTTCCCATTCCTCCTTACACAGTCTCTCATATCTGATTACTTTTATCTCTCCAGAGTGGGTGGGTACAATTTGGGTATCCCTGAACTTTGACACTTCAAGTCTCTGCAGGGCTAGTCTCACCCTTCCCTACTGAGGTCAGACAAGGTAGCCAACTTAGGGGAACAGTTTGGAGAGATAAGCAACACCTTCAGGGATATCCCTGACTCCAGTTGTAGCGGGACCCACGTGGAGAACGAGTAACATATATACTACATATATGGTGCAGCCTTGGCCCACGCTGTGTGTGTTCACTGGTGGCTGGTTCAGTCACTTCTGGTTTCCCCTCTGCTGCCACTTCTGTTTTAACCCCCCATCTGGTGAAACCAGCCCCTTTCCTCTATGAATGTGCTACTCCCACTGTTCAGGATTCCTATCAGGCTCCTTCTTGTATTTAAGTCTTGGCAAATGAGAATCTGCATATTCATGAGAACAGAGTTCATGCAAATGACAGTGTGGAGCTGGGAGTGGCACTGTGAGAGCCTGAACTGCATGTCATCATTTATTCAGATTTATGCAAATCAGCTGACCCATATCTGTAATGCTAAGGATTATGTAAATGAGGCTTGTGCTAATTGTACCATGAATATGCTAATTATGCACTCTGATGGTCTTCTTATGCACCTACTGTTCATCCAGAGGGTCTCAATCTTTTCCCCAACTCTTCCAAAAGACTAACTAGGGTATTAAAGACTCGAGCAAAGAGGAGGGCTGAGGAGGCACATGCACACCTTTGATTCCAGCACTTGGGAGACAGAGGCAGGAGGATTTCTGAGTTGAAGGCCAGCTTGATCTACACAGTGAGTTCCAGGGCAGTCAGGTCTATACAGAGAAAACACGTCTTGAAAAACCAATAAGTATATAATAAATAAATAAATAAATAAATAAATAAATAATAAATGAAAATAAACTGAAAATATTTAGTTTTTTAATATTAACTTAATGTCATTCATTTTATTTTTTTCCTTTATTTTTCTTTTACTCTTTAAAATAAAGGAACAAAACTTTCTTGATTATTGATGATTTCCGGTTATTTCATTTGAGAACCAGGAAGACTGAGCTGGATAAATCAGGTTCAGTGATGTGAAAATTCACAGTACCTTGAATTCTGCCTAATTTCCTAGACCATGTCATTAATTTTCTGGTACTGTGCTTTAGGCTACAATTGAAAAGATTACGAACAGGGCAGTAGTGGCACATGCCTTTAATCCCAGCACTTGGGAGGCAGAGACATGTAGATTTCTGGGTTCGAGGCCAGCCTGGTCTACAAAGTGAGTTCCAGGATAGCCAGAGGTATACAGAGAAACCCTGTCTCAAAAATAACAAAAAAAGAAAGAAAGAAAGAAAAAAAGAAAGAAAACAGAAAGAAAGAAAAGAAAAAGAAAAAAAGAAAAGATCATGATATTGAAGAACAATGTTAAAGTTATAGAGGTCAAAAAATGTAATTTTCTCATTTCAAGGTGATAAAATATGCCTCTGGGGACATTTTAATATGTGTTGGAAGCTCTAAAGAAAAGCAAAGGTATAAAGTATCAGTCCTACAAGTGTAGCTATGATTACGATATTCTCACTAAATCATGTGCCTCAATGTCATTTATCTGATTAGTACCTGCAAGTTATTCCTGTAAGAAAGAAGACTAGGAAAGGGTGCCTTAAGAAATACCTGCATTTGACTTATAGCTTGATTAAAACTATGCTACAGAACTATCCATCTGTATAGGCTTATAATATTTAGATGTTGCACATTAATTAGTGATAAAGGTATATCCAAAGCCTTCTAATGAGAAAATAGTTCATGGTAAGGTTGGTGATACTCCTATTCTTGGAGTGACATTGCTAAGTTTATTGAGAGGTCAGATTTGAGAGTCAAGAATTTTGTCGTGGGGACAACTTAATCCACAAACATGTTCACAAGACACAAGAATTCAAATGTTGTGAATTCAATCTGGAAACCTTTCATTTTTTTTTTCCTCTTTTAAATAGCATATCATGTGTCATCATGGACAAAAGCCATGTGAACATAGGGAACACAAAAAAAGTGCTGTCCTTGTTTCTGTCCCAGAATAATGAGAAGATATGTTATATTACTCCTTTGGTAGACTTTCTGAATAGGATATATGTGTGCAATTCATTAATTTTCCAAGTTTACTGTGAATATTTCCATAGCCGAGCTGCAGAAAATCCATGAGGTGCTAGGAATTTGGAAATTCTTCTACTCCTGGTTCACAGTGCTAATGTGGCATGATTCACACAAAAGGAAAAATAATGAATGCAATCAGTGCTTTGATGCTCTAAGGAGTTCTAGATTTCTTCAGATATGTGAAGAACATCATATAGAAATGACATTTATGGGCTAGCGAGATGTCTCAGCATGTAAGAGCATTGACTGCTCTTCCGAAGGTTCTGAGTTCAGATCCCAGCAACGACATGGAGGTACACAATCATCCATAATGAGATCGATCGCCCTCTTCTGGTGCATCTAAAGACAGCTGCAGTAAATTACGTCAGAGCGAGCAGAGCCGGAGTTCAACAGCAGCCACACACATGATGGCTCATGGTTATCTGTACAGCTACCTTGTACTCATACACATAAAATAAATCTTTTTTAAAAAAAGAAATATCATTTAGAAAAAAATGTGTTACACATTCCTTCATTGCTGGTGGCATTGCAAGCTGGTACAACCACTCTGGAAATCAGTTTGGCAGTTCCTCTGGAAATTGGACATAGTTCTACCAGACATCCCAGCTATACCACTCCTGGGCATATACCCAGAAGATACTCCATCATGTAATAAGGACACATGCTCCACCATGTTCATAGCAGCCTTATTTATAATAGCCAGAAACTGGAAACAACCCAGATGTCCCTCAATAGAGGAATGGATACAGAAATTGTGGTACATTTACACAATGGAGTACTACTCAGCTATTAAAAACAATGAATTTATGAAATTCTTAGGGAAATGAATGGATCTGGAGAATATCATCCTGAGTGAGGTAACCCACTCAAATAACACTTAGTTACTCCTCTTTTGATAATATTTCATGAGATAATTCATCTAGAGTGATTCATATATTCACAGACTTCACTGAACTTATTGTGATAAAGGTCTTGTGTGTGACTTTCTTTCTACTTCCTATTTTTCTCCCTGAATGAAACACATTCATTTCATAAAGAAATGGTGTGTTTTCCTATAAAGTTCAAGAGCCTTATACAACAGGTGCAATCTGAACCCCATAGACCTTTTAATATGCTGTATTCTTCTTAATAAGTTACCTGAGCTGGGCATGGTGGCACACGCCTTTAATCCCAGCACTCAAGAGGCAGAGGCAGGTGGATTTCTGAGTTCGAGGCCAACCTAGTCTACAGAGTGAGTTCCAGGACAGCCAAGGCTATACAGAGAAACCATGTCTTGAAAAAAGAAAACAAAACAAAGCAAAAAAGAAGTTATCTGATATTCTAAATATTTTCATAGTACACTTTAAAACTATTGTAATTTCAGGCCTCTGATGGCCATCAACAATAAGCAATACTGAAACTGTGCTCCACACACTAAAACATTCAATCTTGTATTTCTTTTCAAATTAGTGTCTTCTATGGCATCAGTAATCTGTGATATTCCAAATCCCAACCAAGGCAATTTAACATTTTTCTGATGTCTTAGATCTGTTGCTGTAACAAAACATTATGTTCAAAGGAATCATGTGAGAAAAGACTTATTTCCATTTGGACCTTGGTCACAGTTAATTGAATGAAGTCCAGAGGAGAATTTAGACACAATCATTCAATGACAGCACATGGAATAACGCTGATTACTGGTTTCACATGCGTGCTCTCTACAGCCCTCTTTGTTATGGTTCATGGAACAATTTGCCAAGAGATGGCACTGTCACAAGCAATAGGGTCACCTTTTATTAAACATTAATTAGGAACATGGCTTACACACATACCTACAGGTCAAAGTGATGGTAGCCATTCATCAACTGATAATCCCTATTCCCAATGTTTAGTTTTGTGTACGCGGGACTGAGACACTTTTCCACTAAAACTTAGTAATGGGCATTACCTTAGGCAGTGTTGTACTGCCCTACATTGTAAGTACTAATTTTGTACATTACTTAAAGTTTTTACATGATTTAGTACTTTTGTTAAGACGAAGCAAAAAATATGTTGAGTATCATCTAATATTTTAAAACCACTAAAGAGTCAATAAAGCAATTTATTTTTGTACTTCTGCAGAAAACTTGAATGTGGTTTAACTAAAATAATACAACACTTATGGACAAAGATGCACCCTAGCAAGCCTTCATTAGAAGCCAAGATGGAGAAAACTTCTATAGCCACCATGACCTTTCCTGTGCTGCTGTGGTACACAGGGAGGAAGGTGATCCAGACACTGCAGAACCCAGCATTCTGAATGTCAGGAACTTGGCTTCATTGAATCTGTCAGGAAGGTTCCTAGCCAAGAAAGCCACAGTGAAGCTACCCAGAGACAAGGAGCACAAATATCCCAGAATAAAGTAGAAAGCAATGGCTGAGCTTTTGTTGCAAATAATGACAGTTTTCCTATGTTCAGATTGTATATCTCTGTCAATAAAGGGAGGAGATGTTCCCAACCAGATTCCACAAAGAACAAGTTGGGTTAGGGTACAAATGGGAATGACCTAGTTAGGTGTCCCTGACACCAGCATCCCTATCATCCTTTCCCTGGAGTAGTAAGCTTGAAAGTGATGACCACAGTTATTGTTTTGGCCAACACTGCAGAAGCAGCTACTCCAAATAGCTTCTCCAATGCAGAAAAATACTCCAAATGTGGTCTGCTGCAGGATGCAGGTGATCTGGTTGGGATGTCCAATGAAGAACAATGAGCAGAGAAAATAGAAGACTAGAGAGATGAGCAGGATGTAGCTGAGAATGCGGTTATTGACCTTCACAATTGGGGTAACCTTGTACTTCACAGAAGTGACTAGTCCTAATACTGTGAGGGCAGGGAAGAATAGGGCCATGCAGACTAGAGACATTCCCAGTGGATCTTCATAAACTAGGAAAGAAAGAGCTCAATGGAGGCAGTGGGTTTTCTCTAAGTTGGCATACTTATCATCTGGACACCTCACACACTGTTCCATATCTGCTGGCAAACAACAATAAACCCTTATAAGATATCATAAGCATGTAGTTAATAATTATGCATTTGTATTTTTTAGAGAATATATCAACAAATAATTTGGTGTTGAGCATCTACCCCACTCCTTATTGCTCTAGAGACCACTAACTCATGATTGCTCTCTATTAACCTATGCTTTGTGATGAAACAAAACATCATCATAGGGAATGGAATAGCAAAAGTTATTAAACAAAAAAGAAAAATTTGATGAATAATAATATGCACAATCTCAGATCATTTAATTCAACAAACCACAAATTCACTACTCACAGACAAGGGTAGTGTGCAGACATAGTTATTTATGCCAGTTTATGAAGTACATTAGGTCCTTTGTGTTCTATGAGAGTTGTATACTTGGTATATATCTACACATAGACAGCAGAACATATAATTCCTCATGCAAATATTTACATAGAGGAATATTTTCATTCTTGAAGCAGTATGACTAAAAACCTTTCCATGTCTTTTTTCGCTGACATACATTTTCTTTCTTCCCAACTGCAGATTCCAAGCTCTATGGCATCAAGGTTATGGATATTTATATTTTCATTTATTTAGTTATTTATTTACTTATTTATTTATTCATTTTGAGACAGGGTTTCTCTTTGCAGCACTGGCTGTCCTGGAACTCACTCTGTAGACCATGCTGGTCTCAAATTCAGAAATCCACCTGCCTCTGCCTCCCAAGTGCTTGGATTAAAGGTATGCACCACCAGTGCCTGGCATGGATATTTATATTTATCTCTCTTTCCTTAGCTAGGTTGGGGTTGATGATAAGCAATCTTCCATTTTTGTTGCATTTTTTTTCCGAGTCAGGGTTTCTCTGTATAGCCTTGGCTATCCATGAACTCACTCTGTAGATCAGGCTGGCTAGAATCTCAGAAATCTACCTTCCTCTGCCTCCCAAATGCTGGTGTGTGTCACCACTGCCAGGCTGTTGTTGAATTCTTGAAATCTTTACTTTGGTTCTTATTCTTTGACAGGAAATACTTAATCCTTTAAGTCACATAAGCTCTTAAAATATATTTCATTAAACTACATCTGTTATGATGAGCATCTGGGATTTGTCAGTGTTTAAGCTGGGAGATGGAGGGAAAGATTGTAGACTGATCATATAGTCAACTTTCTTTGTGCAAATAATAAAAGAAGAATAAATATATGCTTAGATTATGCATAAAATTTTTGTTAAAATATAGTTACACATGTATGTATCCCTAAACATTTTCTATTTAATATAAAATCAGTAACTATCATATTGTGAAGACATGCACTGTTGTAGAAGATATTACAAGTTATTCCCTGGGTCTAAAAGAAGTAGACATTATTTAATTGACTAAGTTCTGTAACATGGAACTTTTAAGTCTTCAATTTCCATCTAGGCCACATCATATTTCTAGTTTGGAAATAGAGGGCATTCAAATTCAGAAATTTTTCCTCTGCATGCAAGCATGTACCTGTTTCATTGGAAATATCATTTTCTGGATACTGATCACAATCAAAGCAGCGTCTGCTGTTTTCCTGATGTATTTTCATGAACCCAGCAGTACATGTCAAACTACACATGGAGGACGGAACCTGGGACAATCATAAATATTATATAATGTGTGTGTATATGTGTGGTTTATGTGTATATCATATGTATAATGGTTTTATATGGGATATTAATAGATATGGTTATATATATTTCTTTGATAACCAGCATAACTTAACAATTTCAGGCACATTATTATTTATTATTACATTGTAATGCACTGAATGTCATGCAATGTTTACTGCATAATATAATATTTTACATGTAACATTCAGGTTGTAGCAATTTAAAATTTTTCCGTCCTAAACTACTTAATCAAAAAGCAATGCTTATGTGGCATCAGTTTCTCTCTCATGATTTATAAATTAAAAAAAACAAAAGAATGCAGAGTTGTATGGACAGAGATGTTAGGGTAAATCAAGAAATAATTGTTTAATGACTATGAGCAAAATATGTTATGTAAAACTTTCATAAAATTAATGATGTTTTCCTAAGTTTAAAAGAAAACTTTGAGCCCCAATCCTATCCCCTTATCCCCCTGCTTCTATGAAGGAGCTACCCTACCCACCCACTCACTCCCACCTCAGCACCCTAGCATTCCTCTATTCTGGGGCATCAAGCTTCTAGACATCTAAGGACTTTCTCTCTCACTGATGCCAGATAAGACAATCTTCCACAGAGGAAATAAATGGGAATGGGGATAACAATTGAAACATAAATAAAAAATAAGCAATAAAATATATAAATTTTAAAAAGATAACCTTGAATCTGGAGAAAGATTTTTGTTAATGAGTACATGCTATACTTAATTGGACTATAAATATGTTCACAGAGAATCAAAAAATTCCATGGTTTATATATGGCTACAAAATTTTAGTTATATATATTAGTATAAATTTAATAAATATTTTCCTATTTTGTGTGTGAATAGGCATGTGGGTACAACTGAACATGGAATCCAGAGGCCTTTGGTCACTACAACCAGATTTACATGAAATTGAGAATTATCAAATTTTGGTGCTTGTAACTGAGAATGTTCTTTTGCAAGAGTAGCAATTGTTCTTAATCACAGAGTTATTAATTCAGCGCATCATATTTTAAAATTTACATATCCTGAAAACAATAAAAATTGTGGTATACCCACTGATGTTCCTCCTGTGGCCCACTCCAAATCTTTAGATATATGAAATTATTGGCTCTTTCAGGAACAAGGAAAAAACGTTCCTATTTTCACTTTTAATCCAAAGCCTTGTGGAAAATTCCAAGTGATGAAAATATGATAATCTGCACATGGATTTTTCCTATGGTTCATGTTCACCAGTTCTCCAACAGGGTTAGTAAATACACTGTTTTTGTTTTTTTTTTTTTCCCGAGACAGGGTTTATCTGTGTAGCTCTGGCTGTCCTGAAACTCACTCTGTAGACCAGGCTGGCCTCAAACTCAGAAATCCACCTGCCTCTGCCTCCCAAGTGCTGGTAAAAACATTCTTTACATCTCTAAATGGGGGAATAATGGAAATCATAGCTCCAGCAGCCTATATATAGCAGAGGATGGCCAAGTCAGTTTTCAATGGGGGAGATTCTTGGTCCTGTGAAGGTTCTATGCCCCAGTGTAGGGGAATGCCAGGGGCAGGAAGTTGGAGTGGTTTGGTTGATGAGAGGGGTTGAGTGGAAGGAACAGGAATTTTTTTTGTTTGTTTGTTTTTTAGGGAGATGAAACCAGGAAAGGGGTTGTCATTTGAAATTTAAGTAAAGAAAATATCCAATAAAAAATAAATGAAAAGAATAAAAGCCTAGCTTACCAGTGGCTTAGGATTGAACTCATTACCCTCAAAAGACCAGTTGGTGCTGTAATCCACTGAGCCATTCCTCCAGCTGGT
>JADRCD010212711.1:0-10979 GCA_019843815.1 Montemys delectorum
TAGCAGCCTTATTTATAATAGCCAGAAACTGGAAACAACCCAGATGTTCCTCAACAGAGGAATGGATACAGAAACTGTGGTACATCTACACAATGGAGTACTACTCATCTACTAAAAACAATGAATTTATGAAATTCTTAGGGAAATGGATGGATCTGGAGAGTATCATCCTGAGTGAGGTAACCCAATCACAAAAGAACACACATGGTATGCATTCTCTGATAAGTGGTTATTAGCCCAGAAGTTTGGAATACAGGAAGAACAACCCATAAACCACAAGAAACTCAAGAAGAAGGAAGACCAAAAGGTGGACATTTCATTCCTTCTTAAAAGGGGGGAACAAAATACCCATGGAAGGAGTTGCAGAGATTAACTATGGAGCAGAGACTGAAGGAAGGACAAGACAGCCTAAATATAGCTATCTCCTGAGAGGCTCTGACAATACCTGACTAATACAGATGTAGAGACTCACAGTCCCTCATTGAACTGAGTACAAGGTCCCCAATGAAGGAGTTAGAGAAAGGATCTATGGAGCTGATGGGTTTGCAGCCCCTTAGGACGAACAACAATATGAACTAACTAGTACCCTCAGAGCTCTCAGGGACCCAACCACCCCCCAAGGACTAAACATGGTCAGACTGAATGTTCTGGCAGCATGTGTATAGTAGAGGATTGCAAATTCGATCATCAATAGGAGGAAAGGACCTCGGCCTTGTGAAGGTTTTGTGCCCCAGTGTAGGGGAATGCCAGGGCCAATAAGTGGGAGAGGGTGGGGTGGAAGGCATGGGGAGGGGAGCAGGCAACAGGGGTTTGTTCTTGTTGTTTTTGTTTGTTTGTTTATTTTTTGGAGGTGAAACTGGGAAAGGAGAAATTTACATGTAAACAAAGAAAGTATCTAATAATAATAAAAAATACATATTGTCTTAGTTTGCTTTCTATTTCTACAATAAAACATCATGACAAAAATCAAAAAAAAATCAAACAAACAAACAAAATATGTGCCACCATTGCCCAGTCTTTTTTTTTTAAAGCTTTTTGAATTTTTATTTTATTTTATTTATTTACATTTCAAGTGTTATCCCCTTTCTGGGCTTCCACTCTGCAAACCCTCTTCCCTCCCCCCTTACCCTGCTTCTATGAGGGTGGTCCCTACCCACCTACCCACTCCTGCCTTACTGCCCTAGCATTCTTCTATATTGGGGCATCAATTCTCACAGGACCAAGGGCCACCCCTCCCGTTGATGCCAGATAAGGTCCCTTTAGCTCCTTCAGTCCCTCCCCTAACTCCTCCATTGAGGTCCCTGTGCTCAGTCTGATGATTGGCTGAGAGCATCCACATCTGTATTGATCATGCTCTGGCAGAGCCTCTCAGGAGACAGCTGTATCAGGCTCCTGTCAGCAAGCACTTCTTGGAGCCTGCAACAGTATCTGTTTATGATATTTGCATGTGGGAAGGATCCCCAGGTGGGGCAGTTTCTGGATGACCTTTCCTTCAGTCTGCTCCACTCTTTGTCCCTGTATTTCCTTTAGAAAGGAACAATTCTAGGTTAAAATTTTGGAGATGGGTGAGTGGCCCCCTTCCTCAACCAGCAGGCCATGTCCAACCTTTGAATATGGTTTCAACAGGTTCTCCCTCTCTTTTGTGGGGTATTTCAAGTAATGTCATCCTTATGGGGTCCTGGGAGGCTCTTGTTTTCCTGGCATTTGGAACTTTCTAGTTGCTGCCCCCAGTTCCCCATGCCCCATTGCTATATACCTCTGTTCAATTTCTTGACCCTCTGTACATCTCCTCCATCTTCTCCCACACCTAATCCTTCCCCTCTTTTCCCTCCTCACCTCTTCTCTTCCTCCCAAGTTTCTCCAACCCTATACTTCACTTGAATGTCTTGTTTCCCCCTTCTAAGTAGGACTGAAGCACCCACATTTTGGTCTTCCTTCCTCTTGAACTTCATGTGGTTCATGAGTTGTATCATGGATATTCAATGCTCTTTGCCTAATATCCACTTATTAGTGAGTACATACCATGTGTGCTCTTTTGTGACTGAGTCACCTCACTCAGGATGATATTTTCTAGATCCATCCATTTGCCTGAGAATTTCATTGTTTTCAATAGCTGAGTAGTACTCCATTGTGTGAATGTACCACATTTTCTTTATCCATTCCTCTGTTGAAAGACATCTGGGTTGTTTCCAGTTTCTGTCTATTATAAATATGGCTGCTATGAACATAGTAGAGCATGTGTCCTTATTACATGTTGGAGCATCTTCTGGGTATATGCCCAGGAGTGGTATAGTTGGGTCCTCAGGTAGTACTATGTCCAGTTTTCTGAGAAACCACCAGACTGATTTCCAGAGCGGTTGTACCAGATTGCAATCCCACCAGCAATGGAGGAATGTTCCTCTTTCTCCAGCATCTGCTCTCACCTGAGTTTTTGATCTTAGCTATTCTGACTGGTATGAGGTGGAATCACAGGGTTGTTTTGATTTGCATTTTCCTGATGACTAACGATGTTGAACATTTCTTTTGGTGATTCTCAACCATTTGAATTTCCTCAGTTGAGAATTCTTTGTTTAGCTCTGTTCCCCATTTTTAAATAGGGTTATTTGGTTCTAACTTCTTGAGTTCTTTGTATGTATTGGATATTAGTCCTCTCTTGGATGTAGCATTGTAAAGATATTTTCCAAATCTGTTGGTTGCCATTTTGTCCTATTGACAGTGTCCCTTGCCTTACAGAAGCTTTGCAATTTTATGAGGTCCCATTCATCAATTCTTGATCTTAGAGCATAAGGTATTGATGTTCCGTTCAGGAAAATTTCTCCTATCCCCATATGTTTGAGGCTTTTCCTCACTTTCTCTTCTATTAGATTTAGTATATCTAGTTTTATGTGGAGGTCCTTGATCCACTTGGACTTGAGCTTTGTACAGGGAGGTAAGAGTGGATCAATTTGCATTCTTCTATATGTTGACCTCCAGTTGAACCAACACCATTTGTTGAAAATGCTGGTTTTTTTCCACTGGATGGTTTTAGCTGCTTTGCCAAAGTGACCATATGTATGTGGGCTCATTTCTGGGTCTATCAATGATAGAACTGTACTGTACCAATACTATGCAGTTTTTAATCACTATTGCTCTGAGTACAGCTTGAGGTCAGGGATGATGATTCCCCCAGAAGTTCTTTTATTGTTGAGAATAAGTTCTACTTCTTTTAAAAATTCCAAATGAATTTGAGAATTGCTCTTTCTAAGTCTGTGAAGAATTGAGTTGGAATTTTAATGGGGATTGCATTTAATCTGTAGATTGCTTTTGGCAAGATCACCATTTTTACTACCTTAATCCTGCCAATCCATGAGCATAGGAGATCTTTCCATTTTCTGAGATCTTTTTCAATTTCTTTCTTCAGAGACTTGAAGTTCTTGTTAAACAGAACATTTCCTTGTTTGGTTAGATATTTTCCCTAATTTCTTTCTCAGCCCAATTTTCCTTTGAGTAGGGGACGGTTACTGATTTGTTTGAGTTAATTTTATATTCAGCCACTTTGCTGAACTTGTTTATCAGCTGTAGGAGTTCTCTGATGGAATGTTTGGGTTCACTTAAGTATACTGTCACATCATCTGCAAATAGTGATATTTTGACTTTTTCCTTTCCAATTTGTATCCCTTTGACTTCTTTTTGTTGTCTAATTGCTCTGGCTAGGATTTCCAGTCTATATTGAATAGGTAGGTAGGGAGAGAACGGGCAGCCTTGTCTAGTCCCTGATTTTAGTGGAATTGCTTCAAGTTTTTCTCCATTTAGTTTGATGTTGGCTTCTGGCTTGCTGTATATTGTTTTTACTACGTTTAGGCATGGGCCTTGAATTCCTGATCTTTCCAAGACTTTTAACCTGAAGGGATGTTGAATTTTGTCAAATGTTTTTTCAGCATCTAATGAAATGATTATCTGGTTCTTTTCTTTGAGTTTGTTTATATAGTAGGTTATGTTGATGGATTTCCATATATTGAATCATCCCTGCATTCCTGGGATGAAGCCTACTTGATCATGTTCTTAGAGTAAGTTTGTGAGATTTTTATTGAGTATATTTAAATGGGTATTCATAAGGCAAATTGGTCTGAAGTTCTCTTTCTTTGATGGATATCAATTGTAGCTTCAGAGAACAAATTGGGTAATGTTCCTTCTGTTTCTATTTTGTGGAGTAGTTTGAAGAGTATTGGTATTAGGTCTTCTTTGAAGGTCTGATAGAACTCTACACTAAAGCAGTCTCATCCTGGGCTTTTTTTTTTTTTTTTTTTTTTTTTTTTTTTTTTGTTTGGGAGTCTTTCAATGACTGCTTCTATTTCTTTAGGGGTTATGAGACTGTTTTGATGGTTTATTTTATCTGATTTAACTTTTGTACCTGGTATCTGTCTAGAAAATTGTCAATTTCATCCAGAATTTCAAGTTTTGTTGTATATAGGCTTTTGTAGTAGGATCTGATGATTTTTTAATTTCTTCCATTTCTGTTGTTATGTCTCCCTTTTCATTTCTGATTTTGTTAATTTGGATACTGTCTCTGTGCCCTCTGGTTAGTCTGGCTAACAATCTATCTTGTTGATTTTCTCAAAGTATCAACTCCTGGTTTTTTTGTTTGTTTGTTTGTTTGTTTGTCTTTATATAGTTCTTTTTGTTTCTACTTGGTTATTTTCAGTCCTTTGTTTATTTCTGCCCTCCACACATGTTGGGTGTATTTGCTAGTTTTTGTTCTAGAGCTTTCAGGTGTGCTGTCAAGCTGCTAGTGTATGCTCTCTCCAGTTTCTTTTTGGAGGCACTCAGAGCTATGAGTTTTCCTCTTAGCACTGCTTTCCTCGTTTGGGTATGTTGTGCCTTCATTTTCATTAAATTCTAAAAAAGTCTTTAATTTCTTTCTTTATTTCTTCCTTGACCAAGTTATTATTGATTAGAGTTGTTCAGCTTCCAAGTGTATGTAGGTTTTTTTTTTTTTTTTGGTTGTTGTTGTTGTTGCTATTGAAGACCAGCTTTAGTCTGAGGTGATCTGATAGGATGCATGGGATTATTTCAATCTTCTTGTATCTGTTGAGGCCTGTTTTGTGATTGATTATATGGTCAGTTTTGGAGAAGGTCCCGTGAGGTGCTGAGAAGAAGGTATATTCTTTTTCTTTAGGATGAAATATTCTATACATATCTGCTAAATCGATTTGGTCCATAACTTCTGTTAGTTTCACTGTGTCTCTGTTTAGTTTTTGTTTCCATGATCTGCTCATCGATGAGAGCGGAGTGTTGAAGACTCCCACTTTAATAGTGTGAGGTGCAATGTGTGTTTTGAGCTTTAGTAAAGTTTCTTTTATGAATGTGGGTGCCCTTGCATTTAGAGCATAGATGTTTAGAATTGAGAGTTCATCTTGATAAATTTTTCCTTTGATGAGTATGAAGTTATCTTCCTTACCTTTTTTGATCACTTTAGGTTGAAAGTCGATTTTACTCCATATTAGAATAGCTACTCCAGCTTGATTTTGGAACCATTTACTTGGAAAATTGTCTTCTGGCCTTTTACTCTGAGGTAGTGTCTGTCTTTGTTACTGAGGTGGGTTTCCTGTATGCAGTAAAATGTTGGGTCCTGTTTATGTAACCAGTCTGTTAGTCTATGTCTTTTTATTGGGAAATTGAGTTCATTAATGTTAAGAGATATTAAGGAATAGTGATTTTTGCTTCTTGTTATTTTTGTTGTTAGAGGTGGAATTCTGTTTGTGTGGCTATCTTCTTTTGGGTTTGTTGAAACAAGATTCCTTTCTTACTTTTTCTAGATGTAGTTTTCTTCCTTGTGTTGGAATTTTCCATCTATTATCCTTTGTAGGGCTGGATTTGTGAGGAGATAGTGTGTAAATTTGTTTTTGTCATGGAATATCTTGGTTTCTCCATCTATGGTAATTGAGAGTTTTGCTGGGTACAGGACAGTAGCCTGGGCTGGCATTTGTTTTCTCTTAGGGCATGTATAACATCTGCCAGGAATCTTCTAGCTTTTATAGTCTTTAATGAGAAGTCTGGTGTAATTCTGATAGACCTGCCTTTATATGTTACTTGACCTTTTTCCGATACTGATTTTAATATTCTTTCTTTGTTTTGTTCATTTGGTGTTTTGATTATTATGTGACGGGAAGAATTTCTTTTCTGGTCCAATCTATTTGGAGTTTTTAGGCTTCTTGTATGTTCATGGACATCTCTTTCTTTAGGTTAGGGAAGTTTTCTTCTATAATATTGTTGAAGATATTTTCTGGCCCTTTAAGTTGGAAGTCTTCACTCTCTCCTATACCTATTATTCTTAGGTTTTGTCTTCTTATTGTGTCCTGGATTTTCTGGATGTTTTGGGTTATGAGCTTTTTTCATTTTGCATTTTCTTTGACTGTTGTGTTAATGTTTTTCATGGTATCTTCTGCTCCTGAGATTCTCTCTTCTATCTCTTGTATTTTGTTGGTGATGCTTGCATCTATGATTCCTGATCTCTTTCCTAGGTTTTCTATCTCCAGAGTTGTCTCCCTTTGTGATTTCTTTATTGTTTCTATTTCCATTTTTATATCCTGGATGGTTTTGTTCAATTCCTTTACCTGTATGGTTATGTTTTTCTGTAATTCTTCAAGGGAATTTTATGTTTCCTCTTTAAGGGCTTCTACCTATTTACCTGTCTGTGTTCTCCTGTATTTCTTTAAGGGAGTTATTTATGTCCTTCTTAAAGTCCTCTATCATCATCATGAGATGTGATTTTAAATCAGAGTCTGGCTTTTCCGGTGTCTTGGGGTATCCAGGGCTTGCTGTGTTGGAAGAACTGGGTTCTTATGATGCCAAGTAGCTTTGGTTTCTGTTGCTTATGTTCTAGCCCTTGCCTCTCACCATCTGGTTATCTCTGGTGTTAGTTGGCCTTGCTGTCTCTGACTGTGGCTTGTCCCTCCTGTAAGCCTGTGTGTCAGTACTTCTGGGAGATCGGTTTTCTCTGGGAGGAATTTGTGTATGAAGACCTGTGGCACAGGGTCAGCTCTGGGGTTCAGAGGGAAACCTGAAGGATCCTGTCCCTGGCAGTTCCTTGGTTTCTGTGTCCTGATGGCTTTGGGCGGGTTCCTCTTGGGCCAGGAATTTGAGCGGAGTGGATGTTTGGTTCCTTTGTGGATTTTTGGAGAGTGTGATAGCACTATTGCCTGGTAGGAAATTTTCTTTGGACCTGATAGTTGTGGCCACTGAGGGTCCCAGGTAAAATGTGTTTCTGGGTATTAGGAACTGACACTTAGGAATGGGGATATGTTAGGGCTCTGAGGGTGTCTGCAGGAGGAGGGAGAGCAGAGTGCTCAGTGTCTCCTTGGAATGGAGGGGGCAGTAAAGAGAGGTCATTCTAGAGGGTCTGCTAAAGCAGAGGTGAAACTGGGGGTGGTATAGATCCAGAGGAGTGGGAGAGGCCAAAATCTACAGACAACTTGTCTGCTTTCTTGGCAGGAATGGTCTGTAAGTTAGTGGGAAGTGACTTCTAGATTTGGAGCCTGGGATAAGTGAGGAGAAGGAGGAAGTGGGATAGGAAGGAAAGGTCTGTGAAATCCACAGGACTTGTGAGGTGTGTGGGAAGGATGGCTGCAGCAGATGTTCTGTCATAGAGCTGGTGATGAGACTGGGGTTGGTATTGGAAGGAGAAAGGAGAGGTGTGGATCCACTGTTATCCTACTTGTTTGCCCTGATTGGAGTGGCCCTTGGCTTAGCAGAGGTGTCTTCTGGTGGTTGGAGCTAGCAAAAAACAAGGTGGTGTCAAGAAGGAAGTTTAAAGAGGAAAGATCTGTGGGATCCACAGGAGACAGGCACAGGGGTCAGGGAAGGGAACCACCAATGTTCTGCAGCAGAACTGGGGGTGAGAGTGGCAGAAGAGATGTGGACAGAGGGAAGCGAGGATCTGATGCCCGAATTTTTTCTTTAATATTTTACTTCTTCCTTGACTGAGCTATCCATTTCTTTTACCTCGTCTTTAAGACCTAAAATTTTCTTTTCTATGTCTTTTAACCTACTAATGAGGCTTACCTCTGAGCTTTTTGTTTGACTTCTGGAGTTTTTCATTCCCAATTTTATTTCATTTTAGTGTTTCTTTAGTCATTCTGTTTTTACTCTTTTATGTTCTTAAATTCTACTTGTGTATTTTGAATTGTTTTCATTACTTCATTAATCATTTGTCTGGTCACAATCTTCACTAAGAAATTTTTATGTTATCTTTATGGTCCTTGAACATATTCATAATTGGTATTTTGAAGTCTTTTCCTTGTGTTTCTGCTAAATTACTTTCCTTGGGGACTTTTACAATAGGGCTGCTGGCTTCTACAGAAGTTCCTGTTATCTTGGATGTTCATGTTTTTAGTTTTGGGCGGGGGGTGTAAATATCTGGAGTTATGATGCTTGAGGTGCTTCTCGGTACAGCTCCCTTGTCTTGCCTTTGTTGGGTGGGTGCTCTATTCTTTGGTTGCTGTTGCCCCAGTTGATTCCTCTAGAAATATATGTTAGCTGTGAGCTCCCCTGTAGAGAGTGGTTCTATGCCTCTGCAGGGAGTCACTAAAACATGGCGATGGGCTAGAAAAAAATGATTACACTCAATAAGTAAAGTATGGCACTGTGGGTTCCTGGCATAGGGCAGTTCTGGGCCCTAGCCAGGTGTGGCACTGAGGGTCCCTGATATGGAAGGGTTCAGGGGGTTAGCAAGTACTCACAAAGGAGTGGGTGGAAACGGCTTAGAAAGAATAGTTGAGTGGGGTGACAGGAAAAGCTATTGGGACCTGAATCTTTTCCAGGAGTTCGGGGGTGGGGTGGGGTGGGGTGGGGTGGGTAGAGGTGTGCTGGGATGATCAACTCAAGTAAGGGGGCTTCAGCTCATTATAGAAGTAGTCTGGAGAGGCTAAGATAGATGAGGAGGATAAAGGTAGTTTATCTGCTTCTCAGCCAAGTGTGGTGGCTGTGGAGTGCCTGATAGAGAGCCGTTTTGTGGTTCAACAAGGAGTTCTGAAGGAATGGGGATGGGCTAGTAGGAATGGATGAAAGAGGTGACAGGGAAGAGCTACGGAGCCCTGAGTCTGCACTAGGAGGCTGAGTCCCCAGAGTACTGCGTGGGATTGCTTCTTGTTGTTTGGTAGATCTCTGGGTGCCTCATTAGACTGTGTATTTGAGATCTCTCTAATTTTTAACTATAGAAGTCTGGTATGGGAGCTATTTTCCTCCAGCAATTTCATGATGGCTAGATTTATCTTCTGAGAACTTTAAAGCATCTCTGGCTCTCACGAGGTTTATCATGACATATCTAGGTATGGTTATCTCAGTGATTTGATCAATATCTGTTGGTTTTGAAAGTGTCTGGGCATAATTTCTTTCAATATTGTCTCTGTTCCTTCTTTCCCTCTTTCTGTGGCCATATTTCCATACTGTAAAATTCCATTCTATATCACATATAATTTTTCTCTTTTTCTCTATTCTATCCTTTCATTCTCTCTTTGCACCAGTCTTTCTATTTCTTCTGGCCTGCCCCGTTTTATAATCTCTTCTTCAGTGTAACTCATCTTATTTTAACTCCAGTAACTGAATCATTTTTATTATTGTGTTTTTCAAAGCTTTCCATTGGTAAGATTTTAAATAGTAAATCCATATATCACATTATAAAGCAATATCTATATTTTATTTATTTTATTTTATGTTTATGGGTATTTATTATGTCTACTTAAGAGTCTGTGCATCACATGCATGCAATGTCTGTGGATGCTAGAAGAGGGCATTATATCCCCCAGAATCGGAGTGCCAGACAGTTAAGAGTTGCCCTGTAGTGCTGGGAGCTGAACCCAGAGCCATTTCTAACTGATGAGTCATCTCTCTAGTCCTCTTTATGCTTGTTTTTATATTTATTTTTGGTATATATAATTGTTTATCCATATGGCTGGTAATTAGTCTAGTCTGACTCTCTCCCATGAGTAGCAGATTTTGAGCATGCATTTACAAAGACTGCTATCTTTTATTTTAGTTTTGATATGAGATTGTTTTATTAGAGAAATTTCACATTCCAGAAGAATAAATTAGGATATGTAGATTATTTATTTGTTTATCATCTATTTCTCATATACCTAAATGCACACACACACACACACACACACACCCACACACACATACAAACATAATGAAATCAGAAAGGGGAATCATTGGTGAGAGAAAGGAGAGCTGCAAGAGTCAGAGAAGAGAACGTCATAGAAAAGACACAGAAAAGTACAATTATATACATGTTTAACCATGATGTAACAAAGCCCACTGTTTTGAATACCATGTAAAACAAGTTAAAATTTCTTCCTACATAACTCTAGAAAGCTTTTGCTTATATGAAAAAAGCCAACCCTGTTCCTTGGCATGATTATAAATGACTGATGTTTTAATAAGCAACTCTATTTTGAGCAGACTGAATTTCAAATATATTCATCAAGTAGTTGTTGCATTATAGTGTATTGTAGGAAATTATGCATACTAATCATGTATTGTAGGGAAAACTTTGATTACTAGTCCCTTTGGTCTAAAACCATCCACTACCCAGTTATATTTTCATAGTTTTTTTTCTTAGACTCATACTGCTTTCAAATAATTTTATTATGGGCTCTTTAAATGGATCTATGGTGAATGGAGGAATGTCTTTAGTTCTAGGTCTATGCTTACTCCAACTGGTGTGCTGAGTCTCTGTGCCCAGTGAAGATAGCTGTGTTTTTCTCTTCATAATTGAAAGGCTACCCCTGCCCTACTTTGTGCTCCCATTGGAGATACAGGAAATGTGATGGGTCCTTTCAAGTGTCGCCAGGCATTTTATCTCCGATGGTTGTCGTCTATTATCAACTGCATAAAGTTTAAGCTCAGCTTGCTTCAGTGATTTCCGAAGCATACAATCCGGCCAATCAATCACCATGAATTTCAAACTTTTCCCTCTGTTAGGAACATCAATGGCCAATTTT
>JADRCD010212713.1:0-11887 GCA_019843815.1 Montemys delectorum
ACACACACACACACACACACACACACACACACACACAAATGAGGGGCATGGATTTATGAAATGAAGTAGAAGAGATAACAGATAAAGATACACTCTTCGACAAATAGTGTTTTGGAAACTGGGTAGTCACATACGGAAGACTGATATTCCAGTTTTTTTTCTCATACTGTACAAAACTTAGTCAACAAAGAAATAAGTGAATCAATAGAAGACCCTAAGCTTTGAAATTAATAATAGCAAAAAAAAAGACACATTTTTTTAAGAATTAAAAATCTTCTGAGCTTCAAAAGATACAATTATCAGTGTGATAAGACAGTATAAAAAATGAAAAAAAATCCTTAACAGATATTAACAGTAATTGGGATTAATAATAATATCTAGAATATATAACAAAATCTAGATAATATGTTATCAAAACACTAACTACACTAAACCTAAATCATTGTATTAGCAAATGGACAAATGAAAGACTAGATTAATTTCCAAAAGGCAGAATGAAAATGGTCAATAAAACCATTAAGAAATGCCCACCTTCCTTAACCAACAGAGGAAAACCAAATCAAAACTGCACCTAGAGCTGATTCCACCCCAGACTGCATGGCTATCATCAACAAGTGCCAGCAAGGTATCATGAAAAAATTACCTATAAACACATTTGATGAAAATACTGATTAGTTCAACTGCTAGTAGAATCAATATAGAAATATCTGTAGTAATCTAAAATTAAAAGTACCCCTTTTCATCTAACTGTATCACTTTGGGATTATACCTAAAAGAATCATGGTTTACTACAGTGATATGGGCACATCCATATTTACTGCTATAATAAGCCCAATAACCAAGTAATGGAATCAATTTGTTATTTACTGACATAGATAATGTGTGCATACACAGAATGAAGTTTCATTCTGTCACAAAGAATGAAATTGGAGGCAAATGAGTACATCATCCTGTTAAACAGATTTGGGAAAAACTAATACTGCGTTTTCACTCTACCTAGTGGGATCCATTTAGACTATTTAGGAAGAAGCAGAGGGTCCACCGAGTGGGAGTGTGAAGGGCTAAAGAAGGCAATGAGGGGGGAATATGACCAAAGTATATTATATAGTCGTATGAAAACAGTGTAAAGATGACCCATCATTTAGTAATGTATATGTACATTTCATAAGGTATATGCAATGTGAGGATATCACAAGAAATAACGCTTTACAAAGATGCTGCTTAGTGGAATGTGTGGGAATATTCTGGTAGGATCATAAACCATGCGCCAAAAACTGGATGGTTCAAAATGGCAACTTTGATATGAAATTTTGTTCCTTAATTTTAAAACTGGATTGTCAGCAGCTTTCAGTTTGCCAGCACATTCCCACGCTCAGGTGTCTGGCTGAATTCTAGATAAATGCTGCTTGGTCTCAAACCTTGGCCTCACAGCCACTCTGCTTTACCATCTCTAGTCACCACCTCACATGACGTGAAGGGAAATGTGTGCTGACTCTACACCGAGCCTCACATCTATTTAGTCCTCTAATGAAATTCCATTATTTCTGTCCTCTCATTGGCTTGACTTCTCTTTATTCTCCTGAGTCGTTTGTAATTTTCAGCTTTCTTCTAAACTAGATTTTAAAGGTTGCTTCTCCACGGTTTTATCATATCAGGTCAAATGACTATGGAAGTGTAGATAATTCTTTAGATGTTCTATAATTTTTGTTTTTATTTTTTTTCATTTTTTTATTTTATAAATTATTTTATTTTTTACATGCCATACTCCATTGCCCGCCCACCCTCCGACTGCTCCACATCCCACACCTACTCCTCACCTCCTATCTCCACGTTGATGCCCCTCCCCCCACCCCCACGTGACCTCTAAATTCCCTGGGACCTCCAGTCTCTTGAGGGTTGGGTACGTAATCTCTGAATGAACACAAACCCGGAAGTCCTCTACTGTATGTGTGTCGGGGGGGCCTCATATCAGCTGGTGTATGCTGTCTGTTTGATGATCCAGAGTTTGAGAATTCTTGTGGGTCCTGATTAATTGAGACTGCTGGTCCTCCTACAGGATTGCCCTTCTCCTCAGCTTCTTTCAGCCTTCCCTAATTCAACAAAAGTCGTCAGCTGCTTCTGTCCATTCGTTGAATGCAAATATCTGCATCTGACTCTTTCAGATGCTTGTTAGGTTTTTCGGAGGGCAGACATGCTAGGTCCCTTTTTGTGAGTGCTCCATAGCCTCAGTAATAGTGTCAGGACTTGTGACTTCCCCTTCAGCTGGATCCCACTTTGGGCCTGTTGTTGGGACCTTCAGGCTCCTCGTCATTTCCATCCCTGTAATTGTTTCAGACAGGAACAATTATGGGTCAGAGATGTGACTGTGGGATGTGAACCCCATCCCTCACTTGATGCCCTGCCTTCCTGCTGGAGGTGGGCTCTATAAGTTCCCTCTCCCTACTGTCAGGCACTTCATCTAAGGTCCCTACCTTTGATTCCTGGGAGTCTCTTACCTCCTAGGTCTCTGGTGCATTCTGGAGGGTGCCCCCAACCTCTTATTTCCTGATGTTGCCTATTTGCATTTTTTTCTGCTGGTCCTCAGGGCTTCAGTCCTTTTCCCTCACCCAATACCAGATTAGGTTCCCGTTTCCCCCTCAACTCCTTCCACCCAGTCCACTTTCCTTCCCATGGCCTCTCCCTCACTCCCCATTTGTGATTGCTTTTTTCTCCCTCTCAGGTGGGACAGAAGCGTCCTCACTTGGGCACTTCAGCTTGTTGACCTTTTTGAGTTCTGTGAACTGTATCAGTATTCTGTACTTTTTTTTTTGACTAATAGTCAGTGTTTAGTGAGTACATATCATGCATGTCCTTTTGAGTGAGTTACCTCACTCAGGATGATATTTACTAGTTCCATCCATTTGCCTTCAAAACTCAGGATGTCCTTGTTCTTAATAGCTGAGTAGTACTCCATTGTGTAAATGAACCACAGTTTCTGTATCCATTCTTCTGTCCTAGGACATCTGGGTTGTTTCCAGCTTCTGGCTATCACAAATAAGGCCGCTATGAACACAGTGGAACATGTGCCCCTGTGGCATGATGGGGAATTTGGGGGGTATATTCCCAAGAGTGATATAGCTGGGTCTTCAGGTAGATCTATTTCCAATTTTCTGAGGAACCTCCAGATTGATTTCCAGAGTGGTTGTATCAGTTTTCAATCCCAGTTTTCTCCATATCCTCTCCAACATGTTGTCACCTGAGGTTTTGGTCTTAGCCATTCTGATTGGTGTAAGGTGGAATCTCAGGGTCGTTTTGATTTGCATTTCTCTGATCACTAAGGACTTTGAACATTTCTTTAAGTGCTTCTCAGCCATTCGAGATTATTCAGTTGTGAGTTCTTGGTTTAGTTCTATACCCCATTTTTTTGATTGGGTTGTTTGGTTCTTTGGTGATTAACTTCTTGAGTTCTTTATATATTTGGGATATTATTCCTCTATCAGATGTGAAGTTAGTGAAGATTTTTTTCCCAGTCTGTAGGACTTGTCTTATTGACTATGTCCTTTGCCTTACAGAAGCTTTCCAGGTCCTATTTATCAATTCTTTTTTTTTTTAATTCTATTATTTAATTAAAAAAAAAAAGAAAAGAAAAGAAAAAAACCCTTCTCATGCTTTGACACCACACAGGTCTGTGGTCCCTAGAAGGTGATGCTACTTTGAGAGAGTGTAGAACCTTTAGGGGATGGGGCCTAGTAGAAATTGGCCATTAGGAGTGGTCTTCTCAAGGTTGTCCCTGGCCCCACTTACTGTCTCGCTTTGCTGCTCCCCCATGGCATGACCAGCCTCTGCTCCATGGCTTTGCCACCATGAATGGAGCTGTCTTGACAAAGACAATCAAGATCATGTTTTCATGTGAATACCCAGAACCTTGTCCATCTTAAATCACTACCTGAAATAGCAGTGCTCCTGGGGTATCAGAGTCCTGAGCATCCATGATACCTGCTCCCGGGCTTATGGTAAAGGTATTACAGGAGCCTCACCTGCTTCAGCAAGCCCTCAGGCTGGTAATCCTTTAAACAAAGTGGGCATACAATTTCTCAAAAAAATTGTATTGTTTCATATCTCTAATATGAAATAGTATTAGTTGGAGATTGAAAATATAAGGCATAATTGCCTAGGACCCTTTTTGTGGTAAATATGAATCTGAACAAAGCAATGTAAAAGATTACAGGCTTATTTGAGCTCATATTTATCAATTCTTGATCTTAGCGTATGAGCTATTGGAGTTCTGTTTAGGAAATTTCCCTCTGTGCCAATAAGTTCAAGGCTCTTTCTCACTTTCTCTTCTACTAGATTCAGTGTATCTGGTTTTATGTTGAGGTCCTTGATCCACTTGGACTTAAGCTTCATACAAGGTGACAAGTATGGGTCTATTTTCATTCTTCTACATACAGACAGCCAGTTAGACCAGTACCATTTATTAAATATGCTTTCTTTTTTCCATTGTATATTTTTGGCATCTTTGAAAAAGATGAAGTGATTGTAAGTGTATGGTTTTACTTCTGGGTCTTCAATTCTATTCCATTGATCAACATCTCTGTCTCTGTACCAATACCATGCAGTTTTTACCACTATTGCTCTATAGTACAGCTTGAGGTTAAAGGATGATGATTTCCCCTAACTGTTCTTTTATTGTTAAGAATTGTTTTTGGCCTATAATTGCAGCACTTGGAGGCAGAGGCAGGCAGATTTCTGAATTTGAGGCCAACCTGGTCTACAGAGTGAGTTCCAGAACAGCCAGGGCAACACAGAGAAACTCTGGCCCCGAGCGGGCGGGGAGGGGGAAAGAATTGTTTTCACTATTCTGGGTTTTTGCCTTTCCAGATGAATTTGAGAATTGTTCTTTCCATGTCTTTGAAGAATTGTGTTGGGATTTTGATGGAGATTGCCTTTGGTAGGATGGCCATTTTTACTACATAAATTCTGCCAATCCATGAGCCTAGGAGATCTCTCCATTTTCTGAGATCTTCTTTGATTTCTTTCTTGAGAGACTTGAATTTAATATATGATCAAAAACACACATTTCATCAGCTAGTATATTTTTAATTAAAAAGTTATACATGTGGTACAGACATTTTTATTTGAAAATAGCTCTAGTACAGAAAATATTCATACTTTTGTTCATCTTAAAGGCAGAATCTAATTTTAAAAATCACTCGTTATGAAGAAAAATTATTTAAAAAGTAGATATATGATCTAATGTCTGAAGAAAACACCAGAAAGTGACAGAGGCATAAATAAATGAAACAGAAGCCTTGATGCAGACGTGATACAGTTTGAAAAAACTAAAAAGAAGATGGAATCCTCATCATTCTTTGTCCTTTGTAGATTTTTTTTAGTTCTTTCTTTCTTGTAGGCTCATCTCTCTTCCTCTCTCTCCCCATCTCTCTTTCTGTCTCTCAGATTCATTGATTCATTTATTTATGTACTTTATGTATGTAGTTGTTTTGCCTTCCTGTACATGTTTACACACAAGAAGAGGGCAACAGATCCACATCAGACCCTACGGGACTACAATTACAGATGGTTGTGAGTCACTGTGTGAATACTGGGGATTGAACTCAGGACCTCTGGAAGAGCATCCAGTGTTCTTAACCACTGAGACTTCCCACTAGTGACCCCCTTTAAGATTGTTTAAAAATTTATTTATTTGTTTGTTTATTTATTTATTTTAATGTAGGAGTACTCTGAATGTACATCTGATTACCAGAAGAGGGTATCAGATCCCCTTACAAATGGCCCTGAGCCATCATTTAGTTTGGAATTGAATTAAGGACCTTTGGAAGAGAAGCTAGTGTTCTTAACCACTGAGCAGTCTTACTCTTAGCCCCCTCTCTCTTCTTTTTATATATATATTTTTTTAATGGAGAGTAACAGTCTGTTCTCTAAGCTAGAAGGCAACTTGTGTCATTCTCTTCCTAAGTCCAGGTTAAGCTTATCTATAACAGTTGGTTTGGCCTTGGTTATGACAGTAATATTTACATCATAATGGCAAGCAAATACTACCTTGGAAGCTCTGTCCCCTTATTCATCTAGTGGAGCAAGTGAACTGCTACTACTTCATAAATGTTCACAATCTTACCCAACTCAATTCAGATAATATCTTGGTGAAAGCAATTTGATTTGAAAATAAGCATTCCAAAATAATATCAACTTACCAAGTGACTGCTAAGAAAAGTAAGCAAATTGACTGTTTTGGCAAAATCATCATCATATGTTAACCCAATGAGTACCAGGACTTGAGTGAAAAAGATAGTTGCATATTCTCAGTTGTTACTATATGTCTGCTGGCAGAGAAAATATATAACGTTTATTTGAGGAGTACAGGGAAGAAAAGAAAAAAAAGATGAACTCTATTCTTTTGTATTTTCCCTTAATTCTCTTTATTATCGATTATAAAAGTAAGAGTCTTGCCACTCAATGTCCTGGAGGTGGTTGGCCGGAGCACCTCTGAGGATGATGTTACAAGTGGAGATCCTTCTGTGTTGTTTCAGACCTTTTGCATAAAAACCTACCTTTCAACCCAGGCTCAGTAGTGATTGATGGCTACAGTAAACTTTCAGTAACAATAAAATTGAGATAGACGGAAGGAATGTTAGGCAGAGGAAGAGATGGAGAAGAGTAGAGAGGCATCAGATAATGTCAGACATTATATTTCCAACCATGTGCTTATGTGCTGCCTTCCCTGCAAAGATAAGACAGAGACTATCTTATCGCTTTAAAATGGCTACTTTCACATGACTTCCTGAAAATAGTTGTGACTGCTCATTTCCCTTTTGACACCTAGTTGAAATGAAGGAGATGCTGACAAGAGAATACCTAACTACTGTTGAGGAATCTAGAGAAAGTTGCCAATTTGACCCCGAGGCTGAGGCTCCTCACTTTTTACTCAAGCAGATGTGGATCCATGAAAGCAGTAGTCTCCTGTAATTTTGGCCCATTTCACACTAAAGCCCTGTGTAGCTGAGCAAATCCAAAGGAGACTGACCAAAAAAATCTGGCCTAGTTATACAGGGTTACTGAGCAGCTGCCAGGCCACGAACTGGAATTTCAGGAATTCAAGCCCTTTCTTAATATGATGCTGACAGCCTAGAAGAATAACTGTTTGGTCGTGTGTGTATTTTTCTGCTACATAACCATGTCTCAGGGTCACTCGTGTATATGGAAAAAAGCACTACATGGAGACACTGAGAACCTGGCTTTGTTGCAAAATGTGTGACCTCTTTGTAGGCCTAAACTCTATCATCTACAAAATGCTCGCCTTTGACAGCTCTAGGGACCACCTTGGTTTTCCCACCTGCCGTCATGCTTTTTAGTGAGGAGTATTCTGTTCTGTGAGAACCACTTAACTCAAAACAAATTGTTCCCTGGCCTCAGCTGCTTTATCACATCTTGATAAAGTATTTGCCTTGCCTTTATGTTTGTTTTAAAACCTTAAGCCTTACAATGTTTGCTTCAAAGATTTCTCTAATGTGTGCAGATTTCACAAATACATCCATATATGTAAACTTTACCTTATTTATTAATTTTCTTGTGACAAAGTTATATTCTGAAATTTAAAAATTATTTTTCCATACTCTCAGTGGATATTATAGCACCAAATGATGAAATCATTTATACAAAGGTAAACATGGACAGATAGAAAAACCCAGAAGTCCTCATTTATAGAAATCACATTGATGTCTTAGCACCAACATTAAAGCTTGCCAAAGTCTGAAAGAACAAATATAACAGTTTGCATAATGAAAGCATCACCAATGTTTAGAATATTCTGCTAATTTTATTGTTAATTGTTTCTTAGTATCTTTACGCTCCTTCCTTTGTAAAAAGCAAATATTACTAGTTGTAGTATTAGTCCTAGACTTGAGCATGAGATAAATAAAGATCATGGGAATGACTACAAGTCTCAGCAATCAATTAGCTTTCTTAATATGTTTTTACTTTTAAAACTTATTCTTAAAAAAAATAAATTCAAAAACTATAAATATTACAAAATTAAAAAATACATTTAAAATTACTTGACCAAAAATTTAACATTTGTGCTTTGGCAATATATGCACTAGAAGAAAAATTTCAGTGTGCCTGACAAATTATTGAAAAGGTCAAATGGTTGTTATTAATGCGATTTCTTCTGATGTGGTTTCTGTGTAATTTGGTCTTGAGGTCTTAAGTTCTTTGTAACAATAAAGAGCCCCTTTGGGAGAGACTGGGTTAGATGAAAGTAGAATTTCATTCAGCCTAGAGTTATTGATGATGTAAGAGCCAGGGAGATAGCAAAGCTCGACATGCTGGAACATAGAAAAGCATTTACACGTTTCACAGAGGTAGAGTATGAATGGAAGACCATGTATCATAAGGCTGTGGTGTGCATTTCAGCCAGTTGGAATGTGATAGAGAGCCTAGGCATTCTGATTTTATTTACATGATGCGCATGCAAAGGAGAGACATTATTTATATGATTCAGGTTCTCACTATCACCTGTTACTGTTGCCTGAATCTGTGGAGTGTGTTGACTTTAGTTAGCAAAACAGAGAACCAATAGACTATACGGCAACAACCACAAAGATTTTTTAAGGTCAAAGGTGATAGTGCATGGGAAGGTTTTAAACAAGTTGTCAAACATAAAGTGAGTGCCATGGCAACTTTATTAAACAAATGTATGATGATCACTGTTCATTGACCTCTTTGCCTCAATGACCCTTATATCTCCAAACACATATCCCAGTCTGGACAACAATTAGGTAACTGATCACTTACCATAAATGCTTGCATCTCATCTTTTCCTTCCTACATATGAGTCTCAGACTTCCAATGTTGACCAACCTTTCTCAAAAATCAAGGGCAGATAACATTTACTCTCTCTCTCTCTCTCTCTCTCTCTCTCTCTCTCTCTCTCTCTCTTTCTCTCTCATAAATATCTCATAAATACATGACACATATAAATCATGAGTGTATCTTGAGATCAATGTGGATTTTTTTTGTGTGTGTATGTGAGTATGGGTATTCATGTTGCTCTTCACAAAATCCATAGAAAAGACCTTTTTTTTTCCCACACCAACTTTGCTGAATTTTAAACTAGTCTGTCCATTCATAGTTATTCCCATAGGTTGTTAGAAACCTTTCTGATTACTGTAGTGAAGTTCCATTCTTGTTACTTGCTACTTGTTACTTGGACAAATACAAGAAAGCCGATGTAGCTGTTCAGTTTCTAGTTTAGCAGCCCCATTCCTATTAAATATGTGGCTTTTTTTCTACCTGAAAAATTCATGTAATTATGTCTACCAAAGACTATGAGTAATTGATTAAAAAATACACCATGAAAACATCACATGAAAAGAAAAACTTGATTTCAAATCATGTTCTCTTGCCTTCTGTGCTATGCACTAAGTATTTCTCCTATACTTTCATTTCCATTCTATATAATCTGTGCTTTATTTTTGTCAACATTTACTCTAGAAGAAGAGAGATTGTGCAGTTTTCCATGGGGGCTGACACTCGTATTTTAATTGCCTAAATGGTGTGCTTTGTAAATGTTTGACTTTTCATAAAAATATTTATGTAGATTTCAAACCATGTTTTGTTCTGAAATTTATGTTTATAAAGCATCAGCAATACTCTATTGATTAGCTGTTTGTGCCTGTAAGGATTCACTGAGTCAAATCCTCAGTACATATCATACATACGCTTTAAGCAATTAACAAACTGTTCCATAGCTGGCACTGACTCAGAGACGAAGAAGAAGACAATTCAGACACCACCTTTCTTCACTAATAGGTAAGAGAAAAAAATTATAGATTGTATAATGGGGAAGCAAAGCAACCATGGCGTGGAATGGATGAGGCAGGGTGAGTGATATAACATAACACTGGGCAAGCCATGTGGGACCAGCAGAAAGGGTCAGAGGGCATCAAATACCTTAACAAAGCTATGCTTTCTATTTACTCAATTTTTGGAATGAAAGTATTAAAGCACGCCTATAAAAGCTTCACTTGGCTTTTTTTGCTCTAAGTTATAAAAAGGTGTTAACAATCGCAGAGAATCTTAAGCGGTTTCCTCTATATTGTTGACTAATATTATTCCTTGTGCCGGTTCCTGGCTCTTTGGTGACAATGGAGGCTAATACCCAATGATGGGCAAACACATAATACTGCTGTTTGTTCTTTCTCTTCCTCAGATTAATTGTCCTTAAGTTTTTCCATTCCCCCAAAGCTCATAATTATTCTATTACAGAGAAGGAAACTAGATTATTCTTTCCATCCTCAATGCCAACTTCTGGTGCAGGCATCTCAGGGGAGTCTGGATACCATTTTTTTTTCTAGAAACTGTTCCCCTTCATTAACGTAGCCACTGTGGAGAAGGCACACTGAGACACAACAGTCTGGGTTCCCTGCTTCACTGCAGATTCCTGGTCCTTAATTAAAGTTTGAGGTCACAAATAAATAATGCTACCCTCTGTAAAGGGATGTTTTATCACAAACTTTATCATAAAATCACAAATTTCCTTGTATAAATGTCCTTTCACTTAGATAGTTTGTTTCCAAATCCAGAAATAAAATGCATTTTCCCTGTAAATAATATCAGGATTGAGTAATGAGCACAAGGCCTTACAGAGAATTGATGAATAGAACCTCCCTAGTTTATCTTCAGATAGTGCTTATTGTGGTCTGTCACCCAGAGATGGAACCACAGCTTCCAATTTTAGAGCCACTGTGCATGAGACACAGCTGGACTTAGACACTAGCAACCATACCACGCATGGCTGCTTTGGTTCCCCATAGTGAAATGTATGCATTTATTCCTCTGGATACTATTAGATAACCTACCGCCATGACAGTTTCTATGTATTATAGGATCGTGACTATGGCATTCTTGACGTCTTTCTGATGTTGGTGTTTCCCCTAGAGCAACTTTTACTAACCCCCAGGGCATGGAAATCAGTGTATTTCATGCCTGCTTTCTATTTCACAGGTGCATCTGAGAAGAGACTGTTACAATTGGTTATATCTCTGCATGGATGGAAGCATACAGAATTATTAATATATTTTCTAATATATTTATGTCTTAGCATTATTTCTTACCTGATGAGTGTTCCCTGTAAATATTTGGTGAAATAATTATAAATAGTATTTTTAATAGCAAATCAGGAGAAATAATGACCAAAATTTCTAGGATGTTCTTTTTTACATCAGGCAATTCCTGTACATTCTATGTGAACAATCTCAATTAACCTTGAGCATATGGCCAGGAGATTTGTACCACAATAGAAGATTATCATTGTTAAGAGTAATGACTTAGTAACCGGGGCCCATAGAGACTCACAGATTCAACTGCCAGCTAGGGAGCATGCATGGGTCTGAAATAGGCCCTCTGCACATCTGTTATGTAGCTTTGTCCTCATATGGGACTACTAACAGCAGGAACAGGGCCATCTATGAGCCTGTTACCTGCCTTTTAAACCTTTTCTTCCTACTGGGCTGCCTCATCTTGTAGAGAAAATTTAATCCAGCAAATGGGTGCTTTGGCAAGGAGTCACATCCAAATACTTTCTAGGTCTGTGTGATCTGGCTGGAATACAGACACACCCTTAGTACATACTTTTAACCCCTAAACAATAAAAGTAAGATTACATACAGAAGGAAAAAGGTCATGTTTCAAATCAAGTATAATTGAGTGGAAGATAAAGTGATAGATTTGACAAAATGAGTCAGAGTTTGGATATGCCCAACTCTTTGGAAAACAGAAAGGAAAGAGAGGTAATGTAAGAGAGACGCCAGGAGAGGAGAGGAGAGGAGAGGAGAGGAGAGGAGAGAGAGAGAGAGAGAGAGAGAGAGAGAGAGAGAGAGAGAGAGAG
>JADRCD010212715.1:0-29232 GCA_019843815.1 Montemys delectorum
ACACACACACACACACACACACACACACACGCACACACACACACACCATACAATAGATAAATAATAAATAAATAAATAATGTAAGAAAAGAATTTATAGACAGGTGATTATTTTCTTTGTGTCCTTATAAAATGTCTTTGCCTATTAGTAACTAGTACAGAGCCTGTCTTCCCAAGATTAGATCTCATCCATAAACTCATCTATAATGAGTTGAGTAAAACACTGGGGAGTGAGAACTTGGAAATGTTTTAGGGATTCAGTATTGTTGTGTTTTCTTCTCGTTCATGCTGATTGTTGTAAGTCTACAGACGTATGAGTTAACTTACTTTAATTGTTCCGTTACGCGTGCAGACATCAAAATGTCACACAGTCAATTATAAATATACACAACCTGTCATTTGTCCATTTAAAAAGTATTTTAATTAGCCAGTTTGGGGAGATTAGAAAATATAAAGAAATAGCCCTCTCATCACAGACTTCAAAAGCGAAGATAGATGAAAGGTTCACCAATGGAAATATTAGCCAGCTCTCCTAAGAGATTGAGACAGGACCAGTTTATGTGAACTGAACAGAGCTTAATTTAGTAAAAGAAATTCTATTAAATTTATAATTATGTAGGGACATGACTATTAATACACCCTTCCATGTTCACTCTTAATATATATGAAAGTCATTGATGCTGGATGGTTTGCCTTTTAAATCAATCTCTACTCCTACATAACATTCTCTACCTTGGAGATCTCAAATTGGGGCAGAAGGAGCATGTGTGTGACTGAGGGACATGTAGTGTCTGCTTTTGTCTCCTGGCCAAGGTCGGAAGATTTGTCCTTCAGCAAATAAAAGCAGTTACTGTTTGAAGAGTATTACTGAATTTGAATTGAAAGAAAATATGTTTTCCTGACTCTCAGCACAAAGGAGGGGCTTCCCTCTGATGTGACTTGACAGTCTGTAACAGAAGTATCCTCGGCCTCAGTCCAGTTCCTCCCCACTGTGACTAGCTGCGTTTCTGTGCACTGCATCCTGAGAACCAGTCTACAAAGCACAGGAGTATCCATGGCTTTAGTCCAATTCCATCCCAGGTTGGCTTGCTATGTTTCTGTGTACTCCATCATGGGGACCAGTCTATGTAGCACAGGCTTGTGCAGCTGATTAGTCAATGTTCTATAGTATTCAGTGATCATTTGCTGGCTCCCAGTGTGAGATTGTTATCTTTCTCAACATGCACAGTATGTGCTCAACTTCATTTGACTAGCTATGGGAGCTTTAGGGTACAATAGAAAAAAGTTATATTTAACATAGAAGTCAGCCATTCTGTTCCACTGGTATGATACACAGTCACAACTTCAGTGACATATGTTGCTTCTGGTGATTGTTGTGGAGTCTTGAGTATGTTGTTGAAACTCCAGCTTGATCAGTGACCTGTTTTGTGACATGGAAATTCTTATTTCTAGGTACTGCCAGTCTTTGGCCTAAGGAAAAAATACCACTGGTTTGTATTAGAGGTGGTACAGTCTATTGATGACATCAGACAACTACTATGAAATAATGAATAAAACACTACTGGAAACTCACTAGTTTTCATTGGAATATTCTGGAATCTATCTTGTACATCAAGTTGTGAGCTGTGGCTTAGAGTCTCAGAGTCAGTGGCATCCTTGTAAAGCTTAGAAAGCAAATCCCAAAGGCTGTCTTCTTACCCCACCCCACCCTTATATTTCTTCACATCACATAATTGACCTAAAGCTAGTAACACCTCAGACAAGACAGAAAGCTACCCAGACACTCCAGCCTCTGCTTCAATTACTGCTCATTCGCTGTCTTAAGATTTTAGTCGTTCAACTTCTTGAATGTAGACTTCACGGTTGGAAGCCGTGGACAAAGGATCTGGCCCTGCAGACCCATGGGCACTCTCCTGCTTGGTATCACATAAGAGCTGGCCTATCAGACGTAGGGAAGCTGATGTCTACAACCTGCAGCCTGTGCTGAGAGGCCACAGCCATGATCCAGAGAGCTCATGGGGAGCAGCAAAGTCTTTTTGCTGATTTCAGGATTTATAAGAAATTATACATATATGGAAATGAGTCAGGGATCCAATACTTAGGAATACAGAGTACATCCTTTTTGTCTTGGTTTTTATGCTACATCCATACCCAGAGCACACCATCAGCACAAGAGCCTTCATCAGACCAAAGAAATACTTGTTGCATGGTATCCAATAGCAGAAATTTATCTTCAGAGAGTGCTGGATAGGCCTTGTGACTCTTGGCATTGTGGGCCTTTCGTGCTGGTCCGGTCTTGTACTCCCTTGATGCTCCTATCTACTTATTCCAGTAGTGACTACCCCACGTGTCACAAATGAAAAAAATCCCCAGATACAAGCCAATTATTCAGAATTGGCTTAGATGAAACAAAAGTTTCTCTATATTGAAAAGCTGAACCATAAAGGCATTCTCTAAAGATTCCAAATATGCTGTCACTTCTGAGAAGAACCCTAGTGGCTTCCCTCTTGGAAACTCTGGAGAAGTGATTAGGAAGCATGTACTTCATATGTCATAACCAAGCAGTGATTATGAGCATCCTCTTGTGTGACTTGAATACAAAAACATTTAAACATTTTCTAAGCTAATCAAATCGGAGACTCAAATAGAGAATCTGAGGATAAATCATATTCAAGATAGACTAACGAATGACATAAACTCCGTGCCAAGTCTCTTGGAGTATCTTCCTTTTAATACAAACAATAATTGACTACCTGCTTGTTCCATGTATTTGGCACACACACACATGCGCGCGCACGCACACGCACACACACACACACACACACACACACACACACACACACACACACACACACCCCTTTAGGAGTATAGAGCATTGTGGCAATGGATTGCTAACCATCAATTATGAAGGAGTGGAGTGTTGCTCTACCCAGGTGAAAGGCAACTACATCAAACTGAAGCTGTAAGGAAAATGACCCAGGGGAGACTAAATCAAAGTCATGGAACTATGTTTTGAAGGATGAATATGTTAGCAGGATGCAAAGGTGAGCAAGAGCACACTGGGCAGGCAAATTGTGGGCAGACACAGAAGGACAAAGCAGCCTGTGTGAAGATCAAGAAAGATGATGGGTATTGGAGTGAAAGTACCACATGGGGCAAGGAGATAAAATGAGGGGAGAGATAGAGCCACAGTATACAGGCTTTGGGTGATGAGCTCGAGGCCATGATGGAAAAACACTGGCAGAATTTCAGCAAGGGCAGAATAGAACCTCTTGGCAGCTCGTCTGCCTATTATTGGAAGAACTTAGCCAAGGAACCATGATAAGAAGGCTGCTCCGGTGCTCATGGTGAAAGCTGATAGAGACCTAAATCAAGCCAAGGCAGGTAAGGCAGGAGTGGGTAAAGGAGTTCTTTCAGAGATTAAGAAATCTAAGCAGGGAAGTGGTGGTGGCACACGCCTTCGATCCCAGCACTTGGGAGGCAGAGGCAGATGGATTTCTGAATTCGAGGTCAGTCTGGTCTACAGAGTGAGTTCAGGGCTATACAGAGAAAGCCTGTCTCAAAAAACCAAAACCAACCAACCAAACAAACAAACAAGCAAACAAAAAACCTCACATTTAATCTACTAGCCTGTGGAGTTCTGGACATAAAGGGAACATTCCTGATGCATCTCAGACTTCAAGTTACAGAGATTCAGTGGCTGACTCTCATTTTTACAGATAAAAGAATCCAGGTGGAAGATCAATTTGGGACCCAAAAATATAAAAGGGCAGGCTGGGTGACTATAAACCTTTCAGTTCCTCCTAAGGAGAGCTGGATCCATATCCAAGTTCTGTTATGTATGTATTACATGAACTTTCTTGAATTCACATCTCTTTTCAGGACCCCGGTCTTCTCACCTACAAAGGGGTGGGCATATCACTACACACTTGGTAGATGATCATAGTGGTTCCATAAGATCATTATGAAAAAATGAATTCCAGTGCTTGGTGATATGCTCAATGCATGTAAGCCATAGCATGTAGACTCTGGACTTTCTCAATGCCAGGTCGCCCAGCCAGGCAATCTACCTCAAAGCAAATACTCATCAACATTTTAATACAGTGCCTCTGTGAGGCAACCATGCGGAGATTAAACTATTTAACTACACTTTGCATTAAGAGGAATTATGCATCATATGACTGACTAACAAACTATCCAAGAGTTTGATCGCAAAAGACCTTATGTGACAGACTCAGGAGTACGGCTATTATCCTCTGTAAGAAATGAAAAAATACTGGTGGTTTAAGCAGGGGCATGGCACATCCCAACTTTCCTATTAGAAGGAGAATTTAACAGAAAATGACGTCTTAACCTGCAAGAATTGGGCAGTGCTCCTCTAGTCTACCTTCCTTTGTTCCTCTCCTGAGTTACAGAAATTCAGTGTCAATTAATTTGCTTCATTCCAAGTAAAGAAGATGATGGTTACAGCTGGATCCACGTTAAGGATTTCAGTGTGGAATATGCCTCTTAGTTAGTTTGCTTAGTTCAGACACAATCCATAGTGGGTGCTTTATTTTCCTAATTTTTAAACCTGCAACAATTCAACCATGGCCATGGTTGAACTTTCTAGTCCTTTGTTTCTATGATGATTACCAATTAGAGTGCCTTCTCATTTCTTTTTTTTAATTAGTTATTTTCTTTATTTACAGGTCATATGATATCTCCTTTCCCAGTGTCCCCTTTGAAAAGAAAAAAGAAAAAAAATAATAAAAAACCCTGTTCCCTCCCCCTGCTCACCAACCCACCTTCTCCTGATCCCTGGCCCTGGCATTCCCCTACACTGGGGCATAGAACCTTCACAGGACCAAGGGCCTCTCCTCCCATTGATGACCTATTAGGCCATCCTCTGCTATACATATGCTGCTGGAGCCATTAGTCCCACCATGTGTACTCTTTGGTTGGTGGTTTAGTCCATGGGAGCTCTGAGGGTACTAGTTAGTTCATATTGTTGTTCATCCTAAGGGACTGCAAACCCTTCAGCTCCGTAGGTCCTTTCTCTAGCTCCTGCACTAGGGACTCTGTGCTCAGTCCAAAGGATGGCTGTGAACCTCTACTTCTGTATTAGTTGGGCACTGTCAGAGCCTCTCAGGAGGCAGCTATATCAGGCTTCTGTCAGCCAACTTTGCTGGCATCCACAATAGTGTTTGGGTTTGATGATTTAATATGGGAAGGATTCCCAGGTGGAATAGTCTCTGAATTGTCCTTCCTTCAGTCTCTGCTCCATAGTTTGTCTCTGCAACTCCTTCCATGGGTATTTTGTTCCCCCTTCTAAGAAGTCACAGAGTATCCACACTTTTTTCTTCCTTCTTCTTGAGTTTCTTGTGATTTGTGGATTGTATTTTGGGTATTCTGAGCTTCAGGGTTAATATCCACTTATCAGTGAGTGCATACTATATGTGTTCTTTTGTGATTGGGTTACCCCACTTAGGATGATATTCTCCAGATCCATCCATTTCCCTAAGAACTTCATAAATTCATTGTTTGTAATAGCTGAGTAGCCTTCTCGTTTCTTTTGCATAGCTTCCTTAATACCATGCAAACTTTTGTGGCCAGGTGAACCATTGACCACGAAGAAGATACAAGTGTGGTTACCCTCACCTCACTTTTAATACCCACTTTGCCCTTTGGTAGCAACAAAGCAGTACTAGACCTATTATTGCTTTGTTTCACTGGACCACTGTGTTGTGTAAGTAGCGCAGAATTTAGCATCCCTCATGTTCAGAGGAGAAAGCAGACACTGGAGAAGCTGGGGACATTGTCTGTTGCATATCATATAACAATGATAATGAATGAGACCCTTTTTCCCCGTGCTCTCTGTGGGGAGGTGAAGGCAATTTGACACAGGAAAACTGTCCTTCTAAGGTGGGGTAATGCTGTTTGTCTAGAGATCCTTAAACTCTCTCAACAGCAATTGAGGAAACGTTGCTTTGTGCTGCTTCTTAGTGGAGGCAAGGGATCAAATAGCAAAGGTGCATCAGCTTGCTTTTCCTGATTGTTATCCTGTGATTAAGGCCACCACTTATTTCCTCTGCAGATCTTCCTGCCATTCACTGTCCACATCTTCCCAATACTGTGTGTCTGTATGTCTAGACTGACCAGCAAGTGAAAACAGGAGAACACTTTGAAACCTGTGGATCTGACCACAACTGAGAGTTGTACCTAGTCCAAGGAGCTGAAAACGTAGTGGTTTTGGATCAGACAAATTCTTCCTTAAGACTCTCAGATGGCTAGTTTCTTCTTTTATAATTAATAGAAAATTATTATATTGACAGACAAGGAACTTCGTGTTTGAGCCAATGGGAAAACATGAAGTTAAAACTAGGGGAAATGACTTAGCCCCAAATACAGCTGCTAATGCTGGGATAAAAGCAAACAAACCTGTTAATGATCTTCGTTTAGAGTCAGACTGTGACAGAATATGGTGCATTCTCAGATGGGAATTATGTCAATTCTCCTTAGTCTGAGGGTTAGGTAACCAAATTTGGAAATGCTTAAGCAGGAGCCAGCAAAAGACATCCCTGTGTCCTTTCTATTTACAGAGAATTTGAAAGCAAAAGACATACGTGACTCCTTTGTGGAAGAACTATGTCTGCGGATCTGTGAAGCTTTGCTTCCCATAACCTGGCCATCAATAACTAATACTTATTGATACCTGTCATGGACCCAGGTCCTTGTAGATGTTGTGACTGCAGTAAAAACAAGACGTGGTTTCTGCTCTTGAGAAATTCTTATTCCTTTGGTGGGAGAGACAAGAAATAGACATATAAACAAGTTCATAAGCCAGATAGTGAATAATGTTAGGAAACTGAGAAGAAAATTGGGATACAGGCTCTGGGACTTAGCTGGCTACAGCAATGGATGAGGTGCCTTGGTGAGTAGAGGCTGTGTTGTCCAAGCCTAATGGTAACAATTCTATGGGACCCATAATCGAAAGAGAATTCTGACTCCAAGACTTTGTCCTCTACCCTCCATATATGTGCTGTGGCATGCATGCACCTGCACTCATGCATTCACACATTACAATGCACACACGCATAACCAAGGTGAAGAGAAACAAGTGCTCATTCCAGGCTAGAATGGTGTCGACTGTGCTGCTGTGTTATTCAAGCTGAAGGAGGGAAATTCTCGTTGATTGTATGCACTATGTGTGTATTACTCATTTTTCTCATTGACGTGGCAAAAATACCTGACAGAAAAAAAAATGAAAAAAAAAATCAAGGGTTTTTTTTGGCTGACAGTTTGAGAGTATGTTCCATAATGACTCAGAAGTGATGCCAACAGCCAGCGGCCACCGGGCACACTTCACAGCCAGGAAGTAGAGGGAGATGAACACTGATCTTACGTTCCCTTTCTCCTTTTTATGGGGGCCATCACCCTGCAAGTACCACCCACACTCAAGGTGAATCTGCTCACCTTAATCAGTTCTAGAAAACTCCATTATAGGCGTGTCCAGAGGTTGCCTCCTAGGCGGTTCTCTATGCTGTCAAGGTGACAGCTGATAGAAACCTCTACTGCTGAGTTGCAGACTGACAGCATCACACATCTTTGGGCCCTGCTTTATTTCTTCTTTCTTTCTCAAGCTCCATGTTGGGAAGCTAGAGCAATGTGATTTTGCTATTAGCACACCACCAATCCAAGAAAGGAAAAGAGTCTGTTTTCTTAGGGGTTAGAGTGACTAGGAGTACTGGCTTAGCTAGAATATCACCCAGTCCAATAAAAAGAACACTCCACTTCTTTGACACAGGAGTAACACATCTTGAGTTTCCCAAGGCAGTTGATTAATCTGGGAGGGGAGAGGAATTTGCCTTCCTGGTGGTTGGAGTCACCACAGGTTTCAGCTTGTCCAGACAGTCTTCAAGCATACATGCTACCACAGTTTAATTATTAACCGTATATCTAACCCTCTCAGAAGTATTCCAATTTATGGTTCCCTCCACTATAGTATAAAAAAGTCCAATTCTGAGACCAGCCTCATTGGCTACTACTACAGATTCAAAGTCTTCCCTGAAATCTTAAGGAGGACTTACATGACTGAAAGTAAGAGACATGTGTCCACTGAAGAATGGAGGGACTGTTTTCCCAAGGAATGGGGTAGTGGCTTCTGGGTGGCCAAAGCCACAAATGTCAGTTACAGTTCCCCTTTCCTCTTTATAATGTTTGGTACAATTTACTAGCAAATTGAAGGAGACTGGGTGTTGGAAAAACATGGATTGGAATCTTGGCTTTGTTGCTTCCTCTAGCTTATTGATCCCAGTTGGATCATCTTGTCTTTCTAAGCTCCAGTTTCCTCATATATACAGAAAGCTAATCATATCTGCCTGGGTGAGCTATGAAGATTAAATATAAAGCCTTTGCCACAAAAAAAAACTTTGACATATTTCATCCTATAAGTTGATAGTCCCTGTCTTTCATGGTTCGAAAGAACAATAGCTGGGGCAGATGTGAGTAGCATGGAGAAGTACAGAGTGAAGGAAAGCTCACCCACCACAACCTAAGCACAAGCCAGAAAACAAGCTTACAACACATGGGCCATTGAGGTGGGGCAGGGGCGGCAAGCCATAGCCAAAGCATAGAACTAGGTAGATCAGAAAATAGTCAATGACATTTTAAAGTAGCATATTTTGGTGTTATGGGGAAAAAAAAAAAAACAAAGCGCTGTAAGAGATGCCCAGCTGAAATGTTCTGAGGGGTTTAAAGGATGAAGGAATCCCTACTGTAGAGGTAGAGTGTGAAATGAGACTTCAGGAACTGGAGGTCATTAAAATCAGGTCTGAAGCACAACTTGTCTACACATGTGGATAAGATAAAGCCTTGGGAGCCCCGAGTACCCGAGGTACACCCTACCTGTGTGTCTTCTGCCAAGGAAGGCTACCGCAGACTTGCTCGACTGCTTCTTAAGGTTTGTTTTGTCTCTAGTGTTAGCCCTCAGTGAGGACTTCCCTTCCTTCCTTTATAAAATGGCGGCTCTCACCAGTTCCCACTCTGTTCATCTTTACCACCAGCAGTTCTTTAACCCAGTATGCCCTCTACCTGTTGGTTATTTTGCACGTCCCCCAATAAAATGCCAGCTGCACAGGATAGGGCTTTTGTAGCTGTTCACGGATATATCTCTAGTCCCTAGAATAGTACCTGGCACCTAAACGGATAAGAGTATATGACTGAGGAAAAGCCATGACGCAAAGGACAATCAGTATGTATTTGTGTACGTGACAAGTGGATTGGAGCACATGGATGAAATGTGAACGTAAGAGAGGATTTATAGAGAGGAAACACATTTGTACACTTAGAAAACAAGCCAGTTTTCTTCTGCTTGGAATGGAAACAACTGTATGCATTCCTGTGAATGTGATACACGGTTCTGTTTCTAGAAGAGCTGCCTAACAGTGACGGTTGTGGCAGGAGTTGGTATGGAGAAAGGGCAGAGGCAAGAACACCAGCTAAAGGTGAGCATAACAGTAACATGCAGAAGCTATGTGAGTTTTAAATAACATTGAAAGGATTAAGAGGGATGTACATTAGAAGAGTATCCAATGTAAGAGACTTAGCAAGAATAGAGAATTTTTATATAACATAACCAAGTAAATAACTAAATCAATGCAATTTGAGAGCTCATGACAATGGAATGACCTCCATGTGACATTGGTGTGGTAACTGATCTGGCACTGGGAACCAGAGGGGATGATGAGGATTTTTAGGGATGAAAGATGTCTTTTCCCCTTAGGAACAAGATCTTTACTGGGAAAAATAATGTTTATGAGCACCTTCTCTGTCTTCACTCTGATTTCATGAGTCAACACAACATCAAAACAATTAACACCTGGAGGTCTTGATATCTTCCTTTGGGACACAGCCACAGTTATTGCTAAAAGTTAAAGATTGTGGTACATCTGCTCCTATTGCTCCAGTTTTCTTCCTCATAAATCAAGTCTCCCACTAAATGGGACTACAGTTATATATGTCTTTAAAACAATAGATGGGTGTGATTGGGCACACTTTTAATAGGAGCACTGAGAAGACAGAGCAGGTGGCTCTGTGAATTTGAGGCAAGTGTGGTCTAACATAGCAAGTTCTAGATGAAGGCTACACGGTTGGATACTGGCTCAAGACAGATAGATAGATAGATAGATAGATAGATAGATAGATAGATAGATAGACAGATAGATAGAATGAGTAAGATAGGCTGAAGAGTGGGGTGTTCCAACAACACACTTGGCCTATTCCACTCAGAAATGGACCAAGAATTGTTTTGATTTGAGAGACAACTAGAGTCATATAACAATGGACCTTAAATGTGAAGCTAATAGGGAACAATTGAAAATGTTTAAAATTGAAAACAGATGGAAACATAAATCAGTCGGCCCTTCCTATCTGAAAACGTTGTATGTAAGAGTTCTTCATGGGCTCCTGACTGAGTCCTTTTGAGCAATGCATTGTTTGCCACAAACACTGACTGATCCCTTCCACTCTGTTCACTATGTATTAATTATACATAGCATGTGTCAGCACGATCATATGCTTCAGAAACACCCACTAAAGCACTCATTGCTGGCCTTTCTTTCATTTGAATATTTTTGTTCATTTCCTCTCATTTGCAATGTCTTGGGTGACATTCCACCAGGAAGTAAACTTTCCAAGGACTGTCATGTTAGAACCTTAGGAGACAAGTGATGTGGCCAAGAGTGTTAACAGAGGTGCTCTGTATGATGAGAAATGTATGTTTTCTTTCCTTTGGCCAAATTTTTCTAGTTCAGAAAGTGAAGGTTTATTCAAATATTAGCATGTAGTATATTTAACAAAGTGCTTACTGAAAATCCCACAAAATATGTCTTTCGCGCATACTTTTAAAGCACATGGGTGCTCACCTTGGCTTGTGTAAGCATTCACCGGTACATGTTATACTTTATTTTGGCTGGTGTGACATGTATTAGAAGGGTGGCTCTCTTCAGACTCGAGGTAAAGTTGGCAAGCTGTAAGCAGACTTGGTCCAAGGATAGGATGACTCTAGTGAGCTCTGTTCAGCAGCCTTGACTATCTGTTGAGCAAATCCATGGACACATTCACAGCTTGCTTACAACTCCCCCTGGCCCCCCAGTCAGCCATGGTCAATGTCTCATCCTCTGCGGTTGAGTCTGACTACAGCCAGCCTTTTGGCTGTCCCCTGACTTGAATCCTGCCTACCGCCTTCCAGCTTTCATTTTGCCCCTACAATCTTAAAATCTAAAGGTATCTCCTATTCTTAAAACACCTTGTTGTTCTCCAGAACTGATTAAGAAGCATATGCACAGGGAGTCAGGCTGCCCCAGAAAGGCATGTCAGAGCTAACTGGAAAGGACAGCAATAGAGTTTCAGATGTCTTATTTAGCATCTGGTACCTTGTATTTCTTTTGAAATTTTAAGAAGTTTTTATGAGCAGAATGTGATATACTTGTTATAAGAAAGGTAGCCTACATGGAAAAGTATATGAGTAACGTCCAGAAAATTTTTGTTTCTCTAGTATTATTAGTATCTCTTTTATTCATATTATTGGTATCAAGAGTTGATGTTGATGATGTTAACATCAGATAGAACTTTGAGTAACTCATTTTGGTTGTACAGAGAGATACATAAACCTCACTTAAAAATACTTCCTCTGAGACATCTCCTAGAGACATGAACAGGGCAGTGTCAGAAAGAAAGAGGAATGATAGAGATTTGCTGGAGTTAGAGCAGCACCAGAAAGACAGTGAAGAGAAAGTAGACTTGAGTCAGATTTGGAAGTGGAATTTGGCTGTTCCATAGGGCCTGATTGAAAACAGAAATGAGCTGGCTCTCCTGGATTCAGCTGTGATTCCATGTGAATGTGATATCAGTTGTTAGAAGTGGAGAATTCAGGGAGGGGCACAGGTCTGAGCAGAAGTTAGGTAAGATGTCAGAATGCCTAGTAGACCCTGCACCCAGCAGGGATTTGTGTCCCATGATATTAACTTGAGGGTGAATAGAAGACACAAATGTACATATTATTCAAAATGAATGTGTGATGTGCCAAAGACTAAAAACAATTCTTTAGATGATTTTTAATAAAAAAAAATAAAGATTAAAGAAATAGGTCTATTTTTCTTTTTTTTCTTTATTTTTTTTTAATTAGATATTTTCTTTATTTACATGTAAATTTCTCCTTTCCCAGTTTCCCCTCCAAAAAAACAAACAAACAAACAAACACAACAAGAACAAACCCCTGTTGCCTCCCCCCTCCCCATGCCTGCCACCCCACCCTCTCCCACTCATTGGTCCTGGCATTTCCCTACACTGGGGCACAAAACCTTCACAAGGCCGAGGTCCTCTCCTCCTATTGATGATCGAATTTGCAATCCTCTACTATACACATGCTGCCAAAACATTCAGTCCCATCATGTATAGTCCTTGGTTGGTGGTTGGGTCTCTGGGAGCTCTGAGGGTACTAGTTAGTTCATATTGTTGTTCGTCCTAAGGGGCTGCAAACCCTCCAGCTCCATAGATCCTTTCTCTAACTCCTTAATTGGGGACCGTGTACTCAGTTCAATGGATGGCTGTGAGCCTCTACATCTGTATTAGTCAGGTATTGTCAGAGCCGCTGAGGAGATAGCTATATTAGGCCGGCTTGTCCTTCCTTCAGGCTCTGCTCCATAGTTAATCTCTGCAACTCCTTCCGTGGGTATTTGGTTCCCCCTTTTAAGAAGGAATGAAATGTCCACCTTTTGGTGTTCCTTCTTCTTAAGTTTCTTGTGGTTTGTGGGTTGTTCTTCCTGTATTCCAAACTTCAAAGAGTTTTAAGTATCTTCTGAGAAGAATTATCACTTAAAATGTTCAAATACAGAAGCATATAAAAGTGGTAAGAGCATTTCCACTTTAGTTGAGAGCATCCACGACAGCAAACCTCAAGGTTCACAGAACGTCACCAATGAGCAGGAGGAGAGATTGTAAGAGCCAGAACTTGGTGAAGCCTGCTGGAAAGATTGTCTTGTGGATGGGACCCAGTCATTGTCCCCAGAAGCTCACCTACAGCTGTGACCACCCGCCCGACTAGGCCTTGCACGAGACTACTCCCACCACCATTTCATCCTATATGGAAAGGGACTCATGAGGCTCCTTCTTCATCAAAACTCTATTTTTAAGAAGGACACCAGAGAAGAAAGGGGAATTGCTGGGAAGGATTTCAGGGTGGGGAGGAACAAGCAAGGGTAGTAGGAAATAAAAATGGCCCCAACTCAGTTATAAATATAGAAAATCCTGAACTATCATACCCAGCTGTGAAACTTATGAACTATAAAAACAACCTGCCATGCAACATATATGCCCACTTGTGCAATAATGGCATGACCCATGACCCATAGGGGCAACTAATTGTTCTCTGATTACCTTCAAAGTCTGCTGCACAGGACTATAAGCCCCATCAATGATAGTAGGAAGGCCATCGGCCCAATAGGGTAACTTACTATTATTATTCAATTAAATAAACTGAGTTGTCTTCTAAATATCTACATTTATGCATATAGACAAAAACTATACTCAGCTTTAACCCAAAATACTTCTCTTTGCAGTGAACAAAGGAGAATATAGAGAGACTCGTAGCTGCCCAAGATGCTAAAGGATAACATGACCCTAAGCAACACATTTTTACTGTACCTCTAAGGCTCAGAAACCACTGCTGAAGAAGGGAGAGGAATAATGAAAGAGTTGGAAGATAAAGGATGAGGACTACAAAATAGTGTCTTTTGGACATGGTATAAGAAGTACAGTCATAAACTCACAACAACTGCCATTAATTTCACTGGGTCTTCCGAAGACTGGCTCAGCTGTCAGTGATGGATGAGGAAGGAACTCGTGGGTCCTTTCCCCTTACTCCCCAACTACTGGCTATTGATAGGCTCTGAAAGATACAGAGTCATTGTCTTGGTCTTCAGTTGGGCACCCACTGCTGAGTCCAGCATTGCTCCAATGGATAGCTCCAAACACATGGGCCCTGGTGCAACTCAGAGGGTCACAAGCCAAAAGAAATAGGCAAGAACGTGGGAAAGAGACTTGTAGGGGAAAAAAAGGAGTTGAGAGGAGTGGGAAGGAGTTATGAGGAGCAAAAGTACAAATCACTAGTATGTAATTGTTATGTTTCATACTTATGAAACATAATGAAATTGAACAAATAATTGATTAATAAAGAGAGAATATAATGAAAAGAAAAACCAATAGCATTCCTCTCTCAAATAGCATTACTCTCTACCTCTCCATTTGCCATCAGTAGCTCCTTCCTGATTAGAGTTGTCTTGGTGTCTTTGACATTTCTTTCCCTTTTAGAAGCAGTTTCTGCTAATTTTATGAGCCACAAACTCTTTTTATTAACTTTAATATTCACAACTTTTCACATTAAAATGGATGATGTAATGCAGTTTAAATAGCAAAATAGAAATCAGTTTTCTTAGGGTTGTATAAAGTGATCTTCCAGACGCTGACCTGTTCAATTCAAAGTCCTGTGGTAATTGCTTTGGGCCTCCCACTCTGGACAGCAGCCGGATGCCCTTTGGAGACCAGGATGGAGTGACATGGCCTACTGTGCTCTCTCCCTCCATTTTCCACCTGACCCAGACAAGCTGGCTCCCTGAGGTGGCAGATGAAGGAACCCTAGCCCTCTCGTGAAAAGCAGCAACTGAACAGCAAAAGCTGTGGCCAGGCCCTCAGCCCTTCTTACCCTGAGGCTTTGCAGGTCCTGGGAGGACTAGGAAAGCAACAACCTAGTGACCTCATAAAACAGAGGGCTTCCCTGTGTTCTTAGGGCTCTGGTTGCAGGCAGCAGGCACCAAGTCCAGTGGGATTTTCTAGAAGGAAGTCTGGTGCTGACACCACCTCTGGTGGAATTTATTAGAAGGAAATCTGGTACTTACAGAATCAACAGGAGGCAGAAGGAACAGTCTATAAATGAGCCATTGACCAAGAGAATCCAGACATGGGTCCTTAGGAGCAATCTAGCCAGCATGGTGGGTGTTAATTCTGTAACATCTTGATGACCCTAAATGTATCTTAGTTATCTCCTTCATTTTACCTCCCAAGGACAAAATGTGAGTTGGAAACATCTAGTCTGTCTGCTGAGGTCTTGCTTCTATCCTGTCTCCCTTCTGGCTTCAAAGGAAGAAAGGACTGAGCAAAATACAAAGTTGCTTAGGGCACTATCTTCTAGACAGGAGACTGTGTTATTATAATCCCAAACAGTGATAAACCTTCCACTAGACTCCCTTTCCAATATTCCAAGTCTGTGAGGCTAAAAGGGCAAGACAGATAACGGCCATGGCATGTGAACGTTGGCTGCCCTGGCCTTATTTGAATCAAGGATTAGCAGAGAAAACTAACTCTTCTGGAGCTCACACACAGGGCAAGCAGACCTGTTCTTTGCCCATCACGTGTCATTGCTGTATAAATACCATAACTCCCGAGCCTTTCACAAAGTCTCCAGGAAGCAGGGCAGTAGTCAACAAAGAGTTTTCTGACCAGGAGAATGACTGTGGCAACTGGAGGTCTCAGAACATGGGTGCTAAATGAAATCCTCTGTCTAAAAGACGCCATTGTATGAAGAGAGGCCCCTAGGACACAGGTAACTAACTTCTTCCACTCACTTTAATTTCTTGTGTGAATCCAGCTACAGGAAACCATACAGGGGTGGTAAAGGTTTGTTTGGGGTTTTTTTTCCCTTCCAATCTCCAAGGAAATGTAACTGGGAATGAGTGAGAGGCCCGAGTCATATATCAGTAGTCTGCAGAGGGTCTACATAAATCCTTTCCTTTAGAGTCATTGAACTGTTTTGAAAATGGTCTCAACAGAAGTTATTCCAAGTGTACCAGATAGGAAACCAGAGTCTTAAAGAAAAATATACTCACTTTGCTGAGCAAGGCAAACACATCAGTACTCAAAGAAACAAACCAGCCTCTTGTGTTTCATTTCCTCAACAAATTCACTGAAACGCTTACTTTATGTCCTTAAAAGGCTGATAGACAAGAAATTCTGTGGCTACTAAAAATTAATACCTACAAATGGTTCATAACCACTTTAAAAAGGTGGGCACTTTACATTTTTTTCTCTGTCGTTTGTAGTTCTTTATTGTGGTATTTTGCATATTGTAAACACAGTACACATTTTTGTGCTTTTAAAAAAATACAAATTGAAAGCGTACTCTCTGGGGAAGGGTTTTCTTCTATTTAAGGAATTAGAATACAACTTTCCTGTGTGTGTCTATGCATAAACTTAGGTATTGTATCACAGCCCTTTGTATGGCCAGCGCCTCATACAATAATATTTTTCTAATAAACTCTTCATGAGTTTCTATTGTAGTAGGCTTTTAAACTCTTCTGAGAACTAGAGTTTAAAATAAAAACCTTTCTATCTGGGAAGACAAAAAAAAATGTGCTACTATTTAAAGATGACTAATGCAGTCATTCGATGAAATGCCTCTAGTTTTGAGACGGTGATGATGCGAGCAGATAGGTGAGACAGCTCTACCGAAACCAAAATAAATGAATGTGTACCTTGACCTTGTGGCTCACAGAATGAGAGAGAAGCCATGGCTATCACCTTACTTCCTCTAGATCGTTGCATGTCTCGGTTCCTTAATTCTCAAGGGTCACTTCCATGTGGCCTTTTTCTGGTGACCACTTTTTGGTGGGGAGGCAGCCTCCGTAAACCAGAACACTAGCTCCTGTTGTCCTTGATAATGTACTTTCTCCATGCTTGGGAAAAATCTGTGATGCTATGCCCTTAGCATCTATTGGCATGGAGGTGCCACACAGGGATGGGAATTGTACAAGAAATCTGTCCCAATTTAGTAAATGAACATGTAGAAGGTAGGAGAAGGAGAGATTTCTTTTAAACTTGATTAGAACCAAGAAAATAACCTACCTACTTACATCACTAGAATAAATGTAGTACTATATCCAATATCCGTGAGAACAGCTTTCTGTATTTTTTTCTCATTTTCTATTTGTGAGTTAGATTTTCTGGTGACACCTTATTCCCTGAATCTCCTATGTTTCATTCAGTCAGTGATCCTGAGCACTCCTCTAAAGGAAGCAGGTGGAGAGAGACCCACATTTGCATAGAGCAGAAAGGGCACTGTAACATCTGGCCCATGGAAGTTGCCTGGGCCCATTTGTGAGTGCTCATTAAATTCACATGAATTCACGAACTGTTCTGAATTGGTAAATGGCCCTTGGTATAGGTTTGTTTTCTCCCAGAGCAGTGGCTTTGACTTTGGGGGTCTACCCCTGCTTGTTTACTCGCCAGTGGCATTTGACCTGGGGTTAGACCAGTCTTTAACCCTCTCCTGTAGGTCAAAACCAAATTGATTTGGCAAAAATGAAATTGGAAATGAGTCATGTGTGCAGCAGGTGTCCCTTGCTCAGAAAGCACTGCAGGTGGAAGCATTTTCAGACCTGTTTCTGGGCCATCTCCAAAGACTCTTCAGAGGTCAGGAAGGTAATTCCAAGGCATCCCATGTGTTCAGGGTCTGGGGAGAAACAGAACAGGTGCCCACTCGGGGCAGTTTTCCCAGCAGGTTGGGAGCCTTTCAAAGACATCTGTTTGCAAGCTAATTTATTCAAGTATTCATGAACATTTGTCTGGCATTTTCTGTGAAGTGATTTACTTCGAAGTTGCCCTAAACGTCTGGGACTTTGCCCTTTCCTCTACCTCCCACCATCAGCCAAAGACTTTGATTTTCAAGATGAAAAATATATTGCATTTTTCTCTTTCTTCTTTCTAGAGGATGAGGAAGATGAGGAGATGGTGGAACCCAAACTTGGTCATGATTCTGAACTGGAAAATCAAGACAAAAAGCAGGAGACAAGAGAAGGTAAGGAGACGGAGGGAGGTATGGTTGGCAGATGCTGGGTCATTACTTGGTTTTATTGTTTTCTTTTACCAAACTAAGAGATGATAGAGGCAAACAAAGCTGAAGCTCGCATGCCTTTTGTATAAGATTTGGAATGACGACTCAGTACGATTCCGTTGAAAACAGACACTGGAATCACCAGGTCAAGAACTGGTTGCTTCTATGCTGATTGAAATGAGTAAAGTGGAAGCAACATGGGTGCTGCTCCCAAGTCCACTGAGTGATGACTGAACACAGAGATAACATAACCCAGACGATCAGTTACCAGGTTAAACCAGAAAAGGTGATCATGAGGAAAAAGAGCATCTGCAATTATTTTAATCAATTAGTTCTGAAGTTTTACAAATGTTCTACATAGAAACAGCAACAGCAATTATTTCTCTACTGATTAAAGGGTTCTTCGACAACCCTGCACCTGCGAGGACAAATAACCACATATCTCAGTGGTAATAGTTACTAACACTAGGGAGTTAGTTCAGTGGAAGAACATTTTTTTTTCCTAGTAACTGCAAGGCCCTGAGTTCAGATCCCAGCACTGGAAGGAAAAAGAAGACAAAATAAGAAGTGGCCCTGACTAGGGGCTTACAATAACTTGCCTCTCCTCCAAGCAGGGGAAAAATACTGTCTACTAACCAAAATGTCCTTTGGATGAGTGTACTTTTTATTATCATTATTGTACTGGCAAAGAACTAAGAGAGAACGATTTTAAAACCTGCCCCAGGATACATAACTTAATAAATGCATTAGCTGAGACATAGGTGGACCCCCACATGAGCCAAGACTTAGGTTGAACCTACAACCCGTATGTTATAACATGATGCAATCTTCATGACTTTTCTTTAGAAATTTCTCTTTCTCATCTACAATGTTAAGACTCGCAGACAAAGAGATTTTGAGTTGTCATTTTTACCGAAAATGTGGCAAGTGGTCCTTGAAAAACTGGAGCAGGCTTTAAAAGATTCTTCTAAATATCTAATTAGTCTTATCAAGTACAGATCATCATAAAACTAATAAGCATCTTAGTTCGTATTAAAAAAAAAAAAAAGGCCATGGATCTGGCTTGGTGCATGATTTTGATTTGAGAGTTTTTGGGAGTATGTCTTGCTCTCCTTCCTTGCATTCTCATGAGAAAAATCCATTTAGTCTGAATAGCTACCACAGGCTGCATCCATGCACACCTAGTAGAAGCTTATATATAGATATGATGTGGAGACACGTCTTAACTTTAAAAACGTGTGTCCCAAGGCTGGAAAGAAGACTAAGCAGTTCAGAGCACTTGTTGCTCTTCCAGCGGACTTAAGTTGGAGTCTCAGCACCTACATAGCAGCTCACAGTCATCTGTAACTCCAGTTACAGAAGATCCAGAACCTTCTTCTGGCCTCTGTGGGTACCAGGCACACAAGTAGTGCATAGACATACATGCACGCAAAACACCCATACAAATAAAAATAAAAATAAGTAAATCTTTTTTAAAAAGAGAGATTAAAGATAAAAATCGCCTCCTGCTAAGACATATTTGAGTTCTGTATGTGTGTTTAGTTTTGCCTTGATTATATTTATACAGACTAGTTTCTAGAAGAACCAGTGTAAAGTAGTGACTCAAAAGTAAAGGGTCTGCAGCCAGGGTGCCCGGATCAAATCTTGGCTCTGCCACTCATTAGCTGCAGGATCACTAATGACTAAGTTGGCGGACTTACCTCCCTTTGGCTCCGGTTTCCTCATCTGGCAAGCAGAGATAATGCCTACCTCGTGAGTTTGTTTTTTAATGTAAGACTCAAAGGGGCTAGTATGGAACAACTTGGCACAAAATAAGCACTGCAGAAATGTTTGCCAAATTATTATTAGTTGTCTTGCCTTACAGTACCAGGTCTGTAACTGTGCCCTACACATGATGTTATGGCCTTGTGTGCCCCAGTTCCCTGAGCTCAGTTTTGCCATAGCCCGTAGCTTTGAAATCAAAAGATGCACACAGCTTTTCTGTTTGTTTGGTTGGTTGGTTGGTTTTTTGTTTTTTTGTTTTTTTGTTTTTTTTCTGTTTTGGAGAGCCATTGGTAAGGTGAGTGCCAGGCCTAGGTTCAGGCATGAAGACGGCAAGGTTCCAGGAGTGACTGGGAACAAGGAAAAGAGTCAGCGACTTAACAGTCGCATCGCATCCAGAGAAGGCATTGGGTTTACTTTTTTTCAAAACTCTAAACAGATTCCATAGGAGCGATTTCATATTTAAACCTCTACTAAAATCATCTTATTTAAAAAAAAAAAAAAAAAAGCAATGAAGAGAATGCATTTATCACAGGTAAAGCCAGGGGCAAAATAAGCCGGGATATATTGAAACACGTTCTGTTTCCTTTTACAAAACAGCTTAAAACATGCCCTGTGATATACAACCTTGGAGTTCCTGGTAGGCTTTGGCAGAGATTCACCCTGCCACACCACCCCCAACCCCAATCTCCACACCCTCTTCCTGGCCAGGCCAAGCACCTCCTTCTTAAGTTCCAAGCAAAAACACCCTTCAGTTTTAACTGCTCCCTGTGCTTTATGGAATTGATTAAAGCCGTACTCGAAGTCAGAAAGAAGCTTGAAAGAACATTTCCTGTTACCGCAGCACCGTGTGCCTCCTTCTCCATTAATGGCATTTCTGCAAATTAGCACAGAATGGGTTAAAAGCATGTTTATGTTAGCATCAAACTATCTGGCTTTTTTTCCCCCCTCTAAGCAAGACAGTATTTTGCAAACCTTTAAAAGAATCTGTAGCAGGTCTAATTGTGGCGCCATTCACTGGACTGTGGAGTAGGGCTGTGGCGTAGGGCTGTGTCAGCACTTCCTGCGGGAACCCTGCCTTTAGGGGACTTAGTACTCAGCCATAAAAATTTGCTCTGGGCTAAATCTTGACATACAGCTTCAAACCAGGGAACACATTTTTTTGGGAAATCTATCTCTCTCCACCCCTCCCTCCCTTCCTTCCCTCTTCTCCTCTTCCTCCTCTTCTTTCTCCTCACCCTCTTTCTCCTCCTCCTTCCTTTTTTTTTCTTCTTCATGAAGAAAAACATAGTAAGACATGGAAAATTCAATATGCACTAGGTTTTTATTTGTTTGTTTTTTACTTATTTCTCCATCTGACACCAAGATGCTTTGAGCATAAAGGAAATAGTTTTGATTTACTCTTTTGCCATGAGCACTTTTTTGCACAAAGAATATACAAAGTTGCAGGATAGCTTTTTAACTTTTCATCAAAACTTTGGAACTCTCCATGGCAGTGTCAGTTTAAGGGATTCAGGGTAAGAGGCATAGAGCCCCTCAATCCTGTAAATTCAAATGAAGCCATAAGCCTCAAGTTAGCTTCAGAGACGAATGTCTGTCTGTGTTAGTTTCATTTGGTTCCCTGCTGTTGTTTATGAACTGATTGTACTGTAAAATCTCCATTAGGGCCATTTGCCCCCATTTCATCTCATGTTTTCACTGGCTGCATGGATTGCTTATTTTTATCTTTTAGATAGTCTTGCAAAACATCTTTTAAACACCATGTTTTTATATTCCAATGTAATGCTGGATTGTAAAAACAAGGCAAGCCATTTATAAAGTGGGTATTTTAGAAATAAATCTAGACTTGAAATGAGATTAAGGAGCTGAGGAGGTGGCTTAGTCAATAAACTATATGCAATTCATACTTGACCTGAGTTTATGTCCCCAGCACCCATGTACAAAGCCAGGTGGAGTGACCCCCTTACTAATAATTCAGGCACTGGAGAGGCAGAGACAGGTAGACCCCAGAGCTAGATGGCCCATCTAGACAACTGAGGAGGTTGAGATTTCCTGTCTTAAAAATGGGAAAATGATTAAGAAAGACATCTGACATTGACTCCTGGCCTGTGCTCGCACACACACACACACACACACACACACACACACACACACATACACTGAAATTAAACTGTTTGCTGTAAGTTGTGAGTTTCATTATGGACATGTTGTCTTTGTTGAGGCAAATGTTCTAAGAACCCTAGAAACAAAAGAAAGAGGATATTGTAAATAGGACCAATTAAAAAGAAGCTCAATACATATTTGTAAGTCAAGAACGAAAAAACAAATGAAAACAGAGCCAGTGGGATAGAACCATCTTAAAGGGTGCATGAAAAATGTAAGACTTCATATATAAGACTAAGGAAAATTAACACTATATAATTAAGTAATAAAAAGCAGATCCTGAATAAAATTTGTACTAGGTTTTAATTTTGCATGTCACCAGCTCATATAATTTCATGAGTATGAGTCATCTCTTTCATAGATGCTATTCAGGGTAAATGTAACTGAATACATTTATAGATCAACTTGTTCTTTGGATACTATGTAAGTCATATATACGTAGTCTACTTTTCACACAGATTCTTCTTTTCAAAGGACACTATAAATGCATAAAGAATTGTGAGCCATCAGCTCCTAAAAGAAATTCTTTATGCTTTATGTTGTGAAGCTAAATAAAATATATAATCCATACCCACATTTTGCTCTGATGTGACTTTTGATGAAAATTAATTCTACCTTTTTTACATCTACCTTGAACATATTTTAATATATATACATGCATGCATAGTATATAGAGATATATAATTCATTGGACTTAAGAGACAGGAAAAAGCAGCAGAAAGATGTTCCAAGGACAACTTGGGAGTGTATCTGGGGAAAAGATACTATTGATGGGATATTTTTCATCTCTGTATTTAAAGCATAGTGGATTCCTTTGACTAATACTTGGTTTTTATTTCTTGGTGCCTCTTGTAACTGGGTACTCCATTAGTTTCTCATTTATATTGTAACAACACCAAATTAAATATTTTCTAAGCATTGGGAGATTAGTTTTAATCAAAAGTAAGTATGATTGTATTTAATTTGTAAGTTGAATATTGTTTGTGACTTTTTGAAAGCGCTCATCTGCACATGCATGTTATTATTTTGTGCAAACAAATCATGTCATTTGATCCCTGTTAGACATCAAAGCTTAACATAAAGTGTATCCTTTGTTTTGGTTCAGTAGCAATTTGATTTCAGGCCAAACATTGCATTGTTAAGGATGCTGTCTGGAGAGGCGGCTGGTTTGCCTACCTGGACTCAAGCCTCTGCAAGGTCACTTTGATCAGCCATTTATGTTCCGCCCAAAGAAGAGGTTGTATGTCCTGAAAGCTGAGATCAAAGTGACAATAAGCTGTAGGGAAGAAAAAAATTACGGAAAATTACACAGATAGTATTTTTTATTCAAGGTAATAGACTTGTAAGAAGAGATACAGGGTGAAATAGATGTGGTTCAAAAAGATAAACAGAGAGTAGGTTTTCTTTTCTTTCTTTCTTTCTTTTTTTCTTTTTTTCTTTTTTTCTTTTTATTCAGAGGAAAACACAGGAGGGTAAAGGGAGAAAGCTCCTGCTACTTTATTTAATTTCAAGAATGTCTTGAGTCATTTATGAACAGTAACCAAGACTAAATCTTTTAAAAAGACATTTTGCTTGGCCCAAACCAGCTTTGTGTGGGTAATTCATTTATTAACAATATTAACTGAACCAATCGGACCTAGCATTTTATAGCTTTGGTCTTTGTTTCACCTGGTTACATTTAGTAGTTTTACTGTACTCATTGAAGAGATAACTTATGCTTCACAAAGAGGCTAGGAAAATACACCAAAAGATTAGTTCTTGATCACTTATTCTTGATGCTTATCTAGTCTGGGGTTTATATTTTTTTTATTTTATTTTTAGACTGGACTACTACTCAGAGTTTAAGCTCAGATTAGCAAGAGTAAGAGCTAGTAAGTGGCTGGCAAAATGGTGGTTTGGTAGCATTCTCCTCATTTTCAATGGCCTCTACCAAAACCCATTCTGAATTCTGAATCTAGACATCACCAGCTTCCTCATTTTGCAGATTAGCATCTGGGCAAGCCTGTGCAGTTGAGCTTGAAGGGAATTTTGGAAAGTCTCAATACACCCAGCAATTTTAGGGCTCTAGCACCTTAGAGATCTAAGAACTGTTTCTGATTCTGTTTGGGACTACCAGAGATGATGAGTGGGTTGTATTGCAGGTCTTCTGCTGTAGTTGAAACATCACATTTTGCCATATTGTTAACCAGGCAGTATTTCTGAATTATGAATTAACTCTATCAGAACCATTCTCATTGTTTTACTATTATGAATGGAATTTTGTGTCTTTTCAAACTCTCAGTGGCATGGTCTGAGGCAAAGAAGTGGGAAGCCCAAAGGGGAGAGGAAAATCCTACGTGGGGATTCTACAGAAGGGCTTCTTCATCCTTCAGATTTCTTAGAACAATGACCTTGAAACGTCATTAATCAAGTCTAATAAGCTTCTATAAAATACTATATAGCAGCTGGCCACCTAAAAGATTCCTCTTATTGTGTGGCCAGAGAGAACCTGGTCTTGATTGTGGATATGCTCTGGAGTCTTGTGACGCTCAGAGAAAAGCTAGTTCATCCAGGACACTAACCTCGATTTTAATTGGTTACCAAATATCCCATGTTTTCATTAAAAGTGATAGATCAACTGTCCCCTGGCTGTCTGTTCAGGGGTAGAAATGGGGTTTCTACAGACCATAAAAGTTCAGCTGAAAATGTCTGCCCATAGGCTTTCCCCAGTCTGGGAGAGTTCCTAATCTCGTCCCTACAGTTTTATGTGGAAAGGGTTGCTGAAGGAATTGTTTATAGAATTTGCTTATAGACTTTGAGGTCAGCTGACTTGCAGGCACCATGGAACCCTAATAGTTATTTCATCTCCCATTCTTATTTTGTATTTTCAAATTTAACCAGATAGAATTAAAATAAAATAACTACTCTAAGTAATAAAAGAAACTGTGGTGTGTTTCAGAGAAGCCCTGTGTGACTTCAGACCAGGAAGGACATAGCTTCCCTAAGGCCGTCAGTTTCCCGGGTAGCCATCCCAGGTCACGTAGAATTATCCAGTGGAGAGCAGAGTACACATCTGCACACTTCACAGATAGACTCTAATGAGGAAGAGCTTATTCATATATTTTTTCTGACTTATTTAAGTTTTTTCCAGTTCATTTTGAAAGCGAATAACATTTAGTACCGATATCTTAAAAAATGCCAACCTATTTTTACTTATAATAATTTTTACTTCTTCAAAATAGCAAGTAGATGAGATATGAAACCTTTTAGGGAGAATAGCTACAAATGCCTTTGGCAGGAGTTTGAGAATGATTTATTATCCTAATTAACAATGATTTGCTTTCCTGTGTATTATCTCTCCCTGGATAAGCAAGTTCTTTCAAGGGCAGGATTTCTGTGGAACAGTTTTAAATTGTCCCCTTTCCTTCCTAACAATCTGTCTTGCATACAAAGCCCCTCCAAGAGAGCTGACGGAGGAAGAAAAGCAGCAGATCCTGCACTCAGAGGAGTTCCTCATCTTCTTTGACCGAACAATCCGAGTGATTGAGAGAGCTCTAGCCGAGGACTCTGACATCTTCTTTGACTACAGCGGTCGAGAGCTGGAGGAGAAAGATGGGTTCGTTGCTTATATACGTTTTGAGAAACGTAGTGTGATAAATTGTTGTTTCTGTTGTCTTAATACTCTTTTTTAGGATGTAGGATCCCTCTGGGCTGCCTAAGCTGGTCCTGTACTGGACTCTAGTGATGGTCTACGCTCAGTTTCTTCAGTGCTTAGTCCAGGTGCTAGTCCAGCTTAACTCACTGATTTTAGATACATTTATGCATTTACTAGGCAAACCCTAAGTCTAGCAAATGAGAGGAATAGAATTCCAGGACTGACCTTACCAAATATCTTTGACTGTTGACTTTGTTTATAACTTCTGGCTTAGCATTTCCCTGTAATTATCATGTGCCCCTATGAAAGTCTTTTGAACTTGATATCAGCAGTCCAGTCCAGGTGATAGTGACAGAGTCACACACATTGTCCTTTGAGGAAACATTCCCCTGTGCAGCTGGGGGAGATCTGTAGTAGATCTACAAGATTGATTCTTGCTGGCTAAACAAACAGGAAAGTGGAAGAAAATAAACAAGAGCTATATAGGGTAACGAGAGGTAAGAAAGAGTCTGGCATGCGCATCTTCTTTCTAGTCCTATAAGGCTGTGTATGTGTTACATGTACATATTATAGGAAACACATACGGCAAAGGGACATTTACAGATAAAACAAACAAAATCTATTCAAAGAAATTAGGGGAGAGGGAGTCCACATGACTTTCTCCATGACTGTGATTTATGTGTTAGAAAGGACAGGAGCTGCCAGCAGCCATCTCCCTGGGGTATCGGCACCACTTTATAAGACTCTTAAGAAGCAGACATAGTTGGGGTGTCCCTATAGATTTTGTCTGGGAACAGTGTGTGAAGGTAGGTCCCCTGCTTTTTGCATTGAATTTCTTTTAACTATGTCTAAAATTCAAATTCAAATGCATTCTTAAAGGACAAAATGATATGGTTATGTAGCAGAGGCATGGTAATTATTTAATTTCATGCAGTATTCTGAAAGCATTCTCAGCAGTTTGGCATGGTTAAACTGCACCGAGGAGATAAGCAGCCTAAATTTGCATGCTCTACCCATAATTCTTTTTAAAAAGCCATTTCTAGTGGCTCAGTTGATTGGGACCGTCTCCCTTCCTATTTGAGTACATGGCCCACTACCATCCTGCTTTTCTAACAGGCCTGAGTAGCATTCATCTTACCGGTAGTACTAGAGCTGCCCTAGGATTAATGGGGTCTAGAAACCGAGGGGTGGACACGGAAACCTTGCTATGTCAGCTCATCAGAACTTAGATATTCTCTGAATCTAGGCTCCTCCTCGTTCTGAACAAGAGCTACGGAGCTGAGTAGCGCTGATGGAACGTAGTGGAGTAAAGTGAGTGGAGGAAGGGTGACTGTAGCCGGACTCCTGGACCGAGTGAAACCAAAGCAGTGCAGGCAGATTCTTTTGCAGATCCAGTAGCGGCTGGAACAGAGCAGGCATTACTCAATTTAAGCGCACAGGCCCTTGAAGGAACTGAATGACCAGTGCAGAGTTCCTCGAAGGCAGTACCAAGGTCAGTTGGATGTTAGCCAAATACACACTGGCCAACTTGCAGTCAGTCCTCTGAGGCCCAGTGCTCCTTTGGTCAATGACTGACACGGGTAATGCCTGGAATACTCTTGTGATTCCCCAGCTCGCCACCATACCTGTCTCATAGCAGAAATGATCACCTACTATTGTTACTCAAGGAGGCAGCCACGAAGGCCAATCACAATTCACAGATGGAAACATGGATACCATTTGGGGCCTAGTAGTACAGAAGGTATTGATAGCAAGAAACTCCCTTCATTTTATGCTCCTTTGAGAGCAGAGAGATCTAAACGTTTCTATTTAGTGTTACTGTGTGTATAGTGTGGATACTTAAGTAGAAGTGAGAGGCAAGCCTTGGGAGTCAGGTTCTCCTTCTACCAAAGGATCAGGGAACTGAATGTGGGATATCAGACCTGCACAAGTATTTTTATCTGCTGAGCACTCTTACTGGTTGAGGGAAATTTTTAATAGCCCTGCTTCAGGCTAAAGGCAATTAGAGGGAAGAAAATATTTCAAGACTGACTAAGATAAGCTGAAACAAATTTGACATTTTACAGCAGGATCAGAACAAACACTAAAAGACTTTCTGACCCAGTAGAAAGAGCGTTTTGTAAAGGAGAATATCTTTAATTCATGTACTTGTGATCATGTGCTACTGTCTAGACACATCTCTGTTCTGGAACCTCACTTTTACCTCTGTTACTTAACCTACCTTAGGGACGTGCAGGCTGGAGCCAACCTTTCCTTCAACCGTCAGTTCTACGATGAGCATTGGTCTAAGCATCGGGTGGTCACATGTATGGACTGGTCTCTCCAGGTAAGAATTAGTGCCGGCCAGACAAACTTGACTTGTGTTTTTATGATATTTGTATGGTAAAAAAAGACAGTTGTTCTTTTATTTTGGATATATTTATTAATATATGACTCTCTTCTTTCTGCCCACTGGTTTTTGTTCACATTTTTTGGAAGTTTGGGGGGTTAATTATCCATTCAGATATTGGTACTTATTAATGAATACACTCCTGGAAACAAACAAGCAGCCAAACCATTCTTTACAGGGAGTTTTTTAAGTGTAGTCACTGTCGCTTTCCTACTGACCAACTTGATGAGTCGACAACCTAACCTGTTGACTAGTCATGAGTCACTATGCCCAGCACTGAGCAGCTAAGAAATGTATAAAAGCACATGGTTAAGCTGTGGTGAAGTCAGAATTCGAATGCATGTGGTCTGAATTTTGAGCTCATGATTTTGTTTTTAATCTGTATAATTTACATGCCAAACACTATAGCAAATGCCTTGAAAGCGTCATATTGTTTCACCGTCAAGGGAATTATATAAAGCAGTCATTATCAAGACTTTCATGCTATAGCTGAAGAAACTGAGGCTCAATAAATGCTAAGTAATGTGCTCACTTTCACTCGGGGGCCAGGATAGCAGACATCAAGCCTTGCAATACTCTACTGCATAAGTTTTAACTGCTTTTCCCCTCAAAGAAAACTGCTTATGAAGCTGAAACCAGAAGAGTTTGCGGGCGATGAGTGATCCAGACAGACAGCAAATGTTGTTTCAGAGTGGAGTGTATGAGGGGGTCACTCTCTGGTCACCTTTCAGAAGACTGACCTGGGCACAAACGGAGAAAATGATGTGGGCAGATAAGCAATGGGGACATAACAAGGGTCTCATTTAACCTCAGTGGGAATTGGGGGCAAGTGTGATTCCCCATAACTGTATGGTCAGCAGCCACCAATTGGGTGGGAGTCCTCTGCTCTTGCACCCTCTTTGATATCCAAACAACAGAGCACAGAGACCACAACTGTACAAAGACTAAGACAGTCAAGCTTGCTCCATCTCTCTGCAGTATGTGGGTGGTCTGTGAGCATGCCCTGGTGTTCAGAGAAATCAGATCCAAGCCCTAGGAAACACTTAGCTTGGAGTGTTCACTTATTCATGGTCTGGAAAGCACACAGGAGCTTTATCTGACACATCCCCCAACCAAGGCAACTGCTAGTGGTTCCCAAGTCAGCTGCTAATGCTCCCTGAAGAGACTGTTGGGCTACCCCAGCCTCCATGTGTGGTTGCATGGGTTTGTTTCCACAAGAGTTCCTTCCCATGTGGCATTTGTGTCTAAGGAAGTGAAACTGGAAAGCATAGAAATTCCTCCAGTTAATTTCTCTTATATCTCCCTCTCTTTCTCCGTCTTCCTCTCTGCTCCTCCCCCCTCCTCCCCCTCCCCCCTCTCTCTT